>JAWPHD010005194.1:0-168709 GCA_037043455.1 Cyrtodaria siliqua
CCGGATCTGTATTCAAAATGACTCGGTATATGTTTAAAACGAATATAGACCTCTGAGCCAGCTTTGCATTCTTACCCAGCTTTGCATTCAAAATGACTTGTTGCATGTGTGAAACGAATATCGATATCAGAGCCAGCTCTGTATTCAAACCCGGCTCTGTATATAAAATGCATTGGTGTACGTTTAAAACGAATATCGGTATCAGAGTCAGCTCTATATTCAAACACAGCTCTGTATTCAAAATGACTTGGTGCATGTTTAAAACGAATATCGATCTCAGAGCCAGCTCTGTATTCACACCCAGCTATGCTTTCAAAATGACTCGGTGTATGTTTAATACGAACATCTATCTCAGAGCCAGCTCTGTATTCAAACCTAGCTCTGTATTGGAAATGCCTTGATGTATGCTTAAAACGAATATCCATCTCAGGGCCAGCTCTGTATTCAAACCAAGCTCACTAAATGTCTTGGTTTACGTTCAAAACGAATATCGATATCAGAGCCACCTCTGTATTCAACCCCAGCTCTCCGTTCAATATGACTTGGTGCATGTTTAAAACGAATATCGATCTCAGAGCCAGAACTGTACTCAAAACCAGTTATGCATTCAAAATGGCTTGGTTTACGTTTCAAACGAATATCTATATCAGAGTCAGCTCTGTATTCAAACACAGCCCTGTATTCAAAATGACTTGATGCATGTTTAAAACGAATATCGATCTCAGAGCCAGCTCTGTATTCACACCCAGATCTGCATTCAAAATGACTCTGTATATGTTTATAACGAATATAGATATCTGAGTCAAATCTGTATTCTTACCCAGGTTTGCATTTAAAATGACTTGTTACGTGTTTAAAACGAATATCGATATCAGAGTCAGCTGTATTCAAACCCAGCTCTGCATTCAGCATGACTTGGGTTACTTTAAAATGAATATCGATCTCAGTGCCAGCTCTGCATTCAAATCCAGGTCTGCTTTCAAAATGACTTGGTGTATGTTTAAAACGAATATCGATCTCAGAGCCAGCTCTGTATTCAAACCGAGCTCTGCATTCAAAATGAAATTGTGCATGTATAAAACGAATATCGATCTCAGAGCCAGCTCTGTATTCAAACCCAGCTCTGCATTCAAAATGACTCGGTGTATGTTTAAAACGAATATCGATCTCTGAGCCAGCTGTGCATTCGAACCCAGCTCTTCATTCAAAATGACTTGGTGTCTATTTAAAACGAATATCAACTCAGAGCCAGCTCTGTATTCAAGCCGAACTATCTATTCAAAATGCCTTTGTGTACGTTTCAAACGAATATCGCTGTCAGAGCCAACTCGAAATTCAAACCCAGCTGTGTATTCAGTATGTCTTCTTATACGTTTAACCGAATATCAATCTCAGATCTAGCTCGACATTAAAAACCAAGCTCGATATTGAATGTCATCTACGATCTTCGATCTCAGAGCCAACTTCACACAGCTTGACCGAGACTAGAATACACGTAACAAAGCGTAGCAAAGAAATCAGAAGCAGGCCGGATGACCGACGCTAATCATTCCGATGTAAATTGATTTAATTAAAAACATGACGTTATCTCAAATTGTTTTATCATTTTTGAGATACTTATATCACATAATCGACAAACTGTACATAGGTTGAAATAAATAGCTCGTGTATATCAGATAGACATCTCGTATAATACAGATAATACTCATTACGTCGAGTACATTTATATTAATATATTTTTATTTGCTTTGTTAACGCGATATAAATAAAATAAAAACATGTCAATTTCACTAAAAAAGATTTATTGTAAAATAAAGAACCATTTCAACGTGTTTGTTTTGCATTTACTGAATTACATCGTGTTTTGTCGACGTACATATATCGATTTATAGATGTATATCATAACAACTCGAGTTATTTCAAATTGAGAAAGTCAATATAACCCAACAAGACGAGGCACGAATACGCTTCCGTAGAAAGTAGTTATCTTTAGCGAAATAAATCTATAAAGTTATTAAAGATCAAAGCTGTATTAAATAATTAATATAATAATGATTAAATAATGTGTTTTAGCGATTAGAATAAGGCAATTTTGTGATTCTGATTCCGATGGTTTTGTGTGTTGCATTTATCAAATCGCTTATTTCGCATCCAAATTTAAACATCTTTATTGTTTTAGAAAGTACATGCATATTCTGAGCTTTCCAGTGATATATAGTATTGTAATATCTATAAAATACTAAAAAAGTTATTCTGGGGACCCGGTAGTACCATACTTTTTTTTTACCATAAATATAGCAGGGGGCCAACAAGTAAACTCGTCAGTCAAAGGTCTTACGCAAAATTCTATTTTTAGATATCTTAAGTCGTTATTTGAATGGCACGTTGAAGCATTATCGCGACTTTTTATTAATTGTTCAGATATTTTATCGTGCTTTTAATTTTAATATTCGTGAAATTATGTCGGCTTCAAAGAGAATTTGTCACGAAAAGTCGCAATAAAATGACCATAAAGTCACGAAAATTTATGTAACATAAATTAAGTGCAACTTGCCACCATAGAACCAGGTGCTCTTGTAACAAGGCAGCCACTTGCCACCATAGAACCAGGTGCTCCGATACTAACGAATAGTTGTCATAGTAAGTGGTTAGTTAGTACAGTGATCTGGCTATATCCTTAAACTTTTTCGTCGTCGATGCTATTTTGAATATTGACCCAAAAATGGTTCATGCAAATGCATAATAGTTTTATATTTCATATTCAAAATTCTTTATTGTGATTTATGTGGGTGGGGTAATTAGGTTGTTAAAATCATTAAAATATACATATATTGCTATTAAAAAGCTATGAAATAGACATACAATAAGATTTTGTGTTGCAATTATTATAATTTACTTTTAATTCATGTGTATATAGCGCATACACCAAAACAAAATAATAAATTAAATGTTATGAAAAGCGTAAAACCGCACATTTTAGATTCCTTTGGGCTGTTTGTGTCGTTTGTGCGATGTATGTCTCTATCAGAACATTTTAATAATATTCATGTTGCAGATAAGTACTGTGAGGAAGGTTTATATTTCAGTCTTGCGTGTGTATCATTGAACAAATATATGCAATGCCATGAACTATTAAACGTTGCATACTAAATATTTTCCTGAATCTAAATTAACAATCCCTACTTCATATAATAATATAATTTAAATCATCATAGAAAGGATGTAAATTAGAGATTCTTATAAGTTTACAGATATAATGTAAACAATATTGATTAAACTAAATGAATAAACAATGTGTTAATAGTGGGTGGAGTAAATTGACTTACAGTTTGAAGCAAAATGGAGATTTTAAACAGAATTCAATGCTAAACAGAGATTATTTGCTCTTTATATAACGTAAATGAATTGTAAACTGAAATGCATTGTTTAAGAATACATCAATAATTATTCACACACGCATGACATGTAAATAATGAACATCATGCAATTAGATGAAAGTGCTACAGTGATAATTTATTAATGTTCGATTTTTTTATAAGCTACCTGTTCCAGATTGCTATCATGGAAAAATGTAATCTTCATATATTGATCTTTTCAAAAAGTGATGGTAGAATTTGTCCCTTGAGTTGGTAACAACATCGAAAAATGTGGGTCCTGGCTCAATGCCTACATCGCCATCGTCACGCACAGAGATTAAACCTGCTTGTAAAACTACCGATACAATTGACTAAAATATTAAACAAAATAATAGGATGGGAAAATAATTGACTAAAATCTTAAACAAAATGATAGAATGAGAAATAAAATCTACAACAACATACTAATATGAGAAACTTCAGATTCTTTAAAATGGATTGAGCTTTCCTGGCAATAAATGCGTGAATATCGAGTTATTTATCAAGATAGGACGATGTTTGAAATACAATTAATTTACCAAAATTGGATTTTGCTGACTAAGTCACAGCTGAAGAATCTAATACTAGTATTTGAGGTCATCGAAACTATTATATCTTTTCGATAAAAAAATGGTGTGGTTTTCTTTCCGATTTGACCAAATTTATTAGCAAATTATTCAATATGTATGTCTGAGATATTGTCATATTTCCTGTATTATACCGATTGCCAATGTGCAAAATAAAACGTTGGTAAATTTGCCATAATAAGTTTAAAAACATACGTTAGCTAGTATACTGAGATTTAATATGATATAATATAGCCAAGGGCCAAATATATGAATATTGGTATGAAGGATTTATTCATTTGCTTGACACAATTGCAATATAATGGTATATTTTTTGCAACTTACATATGAAAATAACACATCCAAGATGGTTGCCTCCATTTTATGATTTTTTATTTACTTATATATTTTTTTAATATTTTGTGTTTTTTATTGGTTATTTTGTGCTGTTTTGTTGTTGTTGTTGTTGTTGTTGTTCTGTTAAACTTGTTTGAGAATAGTAAAATATCTCCTGTAAACAATTACATGTTTTTTATTTGACTGTATACAGTTAATGCAATTTCTACGGTTTAAACCCACATTTCTTGCACATATTTATCACTATTTAAACCTCTTTTAAGAATGATAAACCTATTTGACACGTTCATTGCATGCATTAAATTATTTGTAAGAGGCGGTCATTGGGGAATTTGAGAAGTGGGTTGGTGGGAGGGGTGCGTGGGATTGATCAAGAAAGGGCAAGACACAGACAAGGTGTGTTATTTTTCATTATCTATTTCCAGTATGTAAAGGTTTAGTTTGTTTGCTAGTGGTAAAAAAAAAGACAGAACAAAGTGATGATAACAAAAAAAAACTTATCTCTGTACTCCATTTCCACAGATGGCAAGGTATCGACTCCACAGGCTTCAAATTTATTTACTTTTAAATGTTTATATGCTATTATTGTTTCGACTTTGTGTAAAGATGTAATATACGTTTTAAAAAGATCAAGCTGTTGAATTTGACGTCGCATCTTGCTTTGATAAATGTAAAGCTTGGCTTGCATGATGATTTTACTCAAGACTATGTCTAATTTATCTAATTTACTTTTTCCAAATAAAATATCTGTTTCTGTCAAAATCACAATTGCTGTGTTGCATTTTACTGTAATATAATCTTTGAGTTTTAACCAGAATTCTTATACTATTCCACATGTCCAAAAGAGATGTTGGATAGTTTCAGGTGCATTATTGCAAAAACTGCACATATATATTAATATTAATAATATTCATTTTTGATAATAAGTGATTTGTTCCAAGTATCCTATGGTTGATTCTACATTGGAACCAGAGTAATTGTATACGGCAAGGCATATACTCTTTCAAATTTAAAATATGGATCACTAATAACTTCATTTTTTCATTTTCTTAATGAATTGGGATATATATTGTTCCTAATCATTATGTCATAAAAATATTAATATGTTTCTACAGTCTTTCTCATTTGTTTAAACTAACGATAGGATTAGTGGCCGTATAGGTTTTGGGCTGTTACAGGCTAGATGCACAATGTGCAATTTAGCCAAATAATTCCTGATAGCAGTTATAATACCTTTATATTGAAGAAAGTTAGACTGTATATTATAGTGTTCGTTGCATTCTATATATGAATAAAGATTTCCATTTTTGTTTAGAATGTCGTTGATAAAAATTAGTCCTCATTCATACCATTTTCTGTGAAACACACTAGAACCTCCGACCTTAATACCCGGGTTATGACATATTCTAACTAAGTGAAACCGTTGCCAAGACCTTAGTTTAACTTGATCCGCAAATCTATTGTAACTAATTAGAAAATCCTTCCAAAAAGGATTATGTATTCTATTATTTTTTTGTTAAATGTAATCTGTGTCGAATTTATATATATTATTAATAATTGGACTGAGAGTTTTCACGAGGTGACTATATTTAGCTTCTGTTTGAGATATTCGACGGATCCATGTTATTTTTAAGGCGGGTATAAACTTTTCCAGGTTAACACTAAGACTGCCATATTTATAGTCTTGAATAATGGTATTTATTTTTATTTTGTCTCTCGAGTTATTCCAACGAAATTTGTTGAAAAGTGTTTGGCAATCCAGTAATTAAATGATTAAGTTTTGATAGGGCCAAACTTTTTAAAATGAAATTCTACCAATAGGAGTGAGTATTCTTTAAGTAATTCTCCCAACAAAGATTGTATTGAGGACATAGTTTAACATTACTGTCTGTTCTCGATCCAATCCATGTGACTATTGTTTTATCACAATTTATATTAAGGCCGGAGATTCTGGAATAAAATGTTAGTGTTATCATGGAGTTATACAGTGATTCTCTGGAGCCATCTAAAGTCAAACTTGTGTCATCTGCATATTGTGAAACTCAATATTCCTTGTCATCTATATTAATGCCTTTGATATTGGATTGGTTTTATCGCTAATATTTCGGCGTACAGAATGAACAGGTTAAGTGACAATGTATGGCCCTGACAACCTCTCTGCAAGTAGAACCATTCTGACATGTGGCCATTTAGAATAACAAAGGATTCAGTATTAAGATAAATACGTTTTATCCAACTTATAATTGAAGGTCCGCAATTGAACGAGTATAAATGTGTACATGAAGGACCATGATAGAGTTTCGAAAGCAGTTGCAAAGTCAGTCAAGAGGAAAAGTCCATGGATACGGTATTTTTCCGCGTAGAATAAAATGTCATACAAAAGTCGTATACTTGGTAAAAAACCAGTTTGATCTTCATGAATAATAGTGCACAAAACTTGTGTAAGTCTAAAAGCTATGGAAATAGTTCTCCAATTCAATCTTCAAGAGGAGAAACCCACGGATACGGTATTTTTCCGCGTAGAATAAAATGTCATACAAAAGTCGTATATTTACTTCCATGAATCTACCTGGTAAAAAAACAGTTTGATCTTCATGAATAATAGTTCACAAAACATGTTTAAGTCTAAAAGCTATGGACGATGAAACTAGTTTATGAGAAACATTTAATAGAGAAATAGGTCTCCAATTGTTTAAATAAAATTTCCCTTCTTTTAATGGAATTAAGGCGGGACCACGTAATGAGAAGAATTTATAAAACTCAACTGTAAATCCGTCGTTACCAGGACACGAGTCGAATATGCCTGTTATCAGCAGGCACATTTTACAACGTATGTACACCGTTTCTAAACCGACTGACGACGAGGTAAATATATCACTCACATATTTTGAGAACTCAAACTCTAAAGACACAATATAAACGACTTTAACCGCCAGCAAGGCCAACCCCAAAACGGGAGCGTCGAATTAAGAGTTACCAACTCATAACTTAATTTATTAATATTCAATCACACTGAAATCAATCATAATAAACTCGATGAAAAATACCTAAATCTATCCGAGATAGTATTTTCTGTAGGTTTCTTACCAAAATAAAACACCAAAAAACATTGACAGCTTTTGTAGATGGCAGCATTTTTGATTATCAACATTTATCAAATTGCCTCCCTTTGAATTTATAATATCATCCATAACATATTGTTACCAAACAAAGAATAGTTTAAAAGTTTAGTAAACAATGATATTATCTCCCGTTTCCTTAAAAATGCATTTGTTTGGCCTAAAACCATCATAAACTGGATGAAAAACACCTAAATGATTACGGGTAATCGAAGTGAGGTGGTTACAAGTGATAGGAGGGAGGTGATTACAGATGATAGAAGAGAGGTAATTACATGTGATAGAAGGGAGGTAATTGCATGTGATAGAAGGGAGGTAACTACATGTGATAGAAAAAGAGAGGTAATTACAGGTATAGAAGGGAGATTATAAGAATCCATCATGAGTATCCATGTGAGATAGAGAAATCTCACCCGAGGGTCAGAATTGTAACCAGGGACGAGGCTCTGCCGAGTCCCTGGTTGCAATTCTGATCCCGAGGGTGAGATTTCCCTATCTCACATGGATCACTCATGATGGATTATTTTTCTCCCATTATGTGTTTATTAACGGCATAAAATCAATGACGTTGCGGATTTAACGCCAAAATAAGGCGACGTCGACGTAACGTCAAGACGTCATAAGTCACATGTCATGTAAGATAGAGTTATCTCACATGAGGAAAATGCCTATCTCACATGAGCAGAAATGGGAGAAAAATCTTTCCGATATAATATTCTCTGTAGGAGTCTTACCAAAACAAAACTTTGCACAGTTTTTTTAGATAGCTTTTGATTATCCACAGTTATCAAATTACCTCCCTTTGAATTTGTAATATCATCCATAACATATTATTACTTGGCAAATTTGAAACTGTTTTACTGAATATTTTGTTCTGAATTAAGTGTGCTTACGAATATCAAAATTTGTTTTATTAAAACTCTGTTTAAAGCTGTACAGTCCCTATTTTAACTGGTAATAACTCATGAATATGAATGAGTCACGTGTGAAGTAGTTTCAAATCGACGAACACCCCAAATGTCGGTATATCAGCAGAAATCGATGCGTAAAAGTTCACATTTTTATTTAGCCTCCGTACAGGTAACATAGATAAATATACTGCTCCTGAATATATTTTATAAAAAAAAATAGTTACTCCGAACGGGATATGAACCACAGCCTTGCACTTGTAAGTTTTGAAATATGTACGCTGAACCACTAGACCACTGCTAATTATTGGTAGGTTATAGCAATTTTAACACTAAATAGGCATTACATAATAACAAGCGCTCACACACAAACTCATCAAGCGCTAAATAACAAGTCGAGATATGTTTGTTTTGAGGCGAAGTATTTAGTTTCATATTGATAACAGGGAGTACGTTATACGTTATAGGGAGGAGAAACGGGCTCGTTTTGCCGATTTATGTTGTCGCGCATGTGTTTCACTACTCCGTGAAAATGACTATTTTCCGGTTGTTTCGCGAGTGTGTGAAAAACAGCAAATTCTTATAGATTATTACACTTACAAACTCAATAAAGGTGCTAAATGTAAACATAAGTATTATTTATTCACATTGTGTCCTCTGCTACAGATTGTGTATTTGTTTGCATGTTTAAAACCACAGACGGTTCCGTGTAACAAAGATGGCGCCACTCTGCGCCAAATAAACGATGGTGACAGTGTATAGCTATTGTAAACGAGATACGAGACTACGGGTTATTTAGGCATTAATAATAATAAAAAGTGAATAGTAAACATATTTATCTTTGTCAAGAAGCTAATTGCATGGTGGTGATTATAAGACAAAGCCTAAAAAGAGGTGATGAAAATGTGCCTTTTGAGATATCAGCTGAATTTTTAATTTTATAGAATTAAAAATGGTGTGGAGCTATTGCAAACGAGATACGAAGTATGGGTTATATTAGGCATTAATAATAACAAAAATTGAATAGTAGACATATTTATCTTTGTCAAGAATGTAATTTCGTGATGTTGATTATAACAGAAAGCCGTAAAAAGGGGCTGTAAAAACTGCCTTATTTGAGATGTTGGCTGAATTTTTAACTTTTCAAATGTAACGCGCTTACGATTGATTAACCTGTATCGATAAAATAGTAAATGGCGGCGTTCTAGCGCGACAACATAAATCGATAAACTAGAGCGTTTATGAACCCGTTTCTCCTCCCTATAACGTACTCCATATAACGTACTCCCTGTTGATAACATACAATATTACACCAGGCAATGTTAATTTACACGTGCGACAATATGGACTACATATTTATTGATCCATCTATTTTGCCTCATAATAAATGGTAGTTAGTATACCATTTTCTCAAGCATCGTTACAGTTCAGTGGATAGAGCACCGGACTTGAAATCTTCGAGCCCAGAAAGAGGCTAACTTTTTTTTCTGTAAAATTTACTGTTACCTGTGTATAGGTACGATGTGCACAGGTTGGTACTTATACAGTAAATGATTTCCTGCTGTTGTTGTTGTTGTTATTTCTAAGGTTTAAAGACCGTCCGCCAACTAAAACGCCAGGAGAACCCTGGCGTTATGGGCACAATAGAGTCTGGTCTGTGATTTCCTGCGCTATATTTGCTCTCTTAAATACCCGATTTCGACATGAGCTGGTAAACATGAAGTTACAAATAAAGACACGCCTACAAAGAAGAAATCGATTGATGTAGAGACTCTGTAGAAACTGGCCTATGGGAAATAATAGCATTTATAGTGAGTACTTGTTATGTGTGCTCAGTATGGTATTACCCTAACCAAATGCGATACAAACATACAACCGCTGTTTTATGTCACCTGATAGTGTGTATTAGTTGATGGTGTAGCCGAATATTTGCCGGATATTTCAAAAATTAATGAAATCGACAAGAAAACAAAAGACTAACAAAATCCAACAGTAGGTGGGGTGAACAAAATCCAACAGTAGATGGAGTAAACTGACCCCACACTTTAATGCATATCAATGAATTTTAAGCAATGTTCATTGTCAAACGAAGCACATTGATGCGTACACAGTATAATGAAACAATATTTAATAGAAAATGATATAATGATATGTGAGTTATATTAGTATTTAACATGTATATAATATATTCTATCAGTGTGTTAGTACTCGTACATACTCAAAGTTGCCGCTGATGATACCCTAATGACCTGTGATACAACCATACAACGGCTGTTTTAAGTCACCTGAAACTTTATATTATTTGATGAAATAGGCGAATATTTGCCAGATTTTATGAACATTAATGAAGTAAAATGAACCATAACAAAAACCAACAGTGAGTGGGATAAACTGACCCCACAATTTTACGCATAACAGTTGTCAAATGAAGCATATTGATACTTAAATAGTATAATGAAACCAAAAATAGTAGTATTTCTGATCTGAGTGTCAAAGAACGATCAAAACAATTGTATGTAAAATGGATATAGCGTTAAAGGGTATTGACATATGTGAAGAAATCGTGGGTATTTTCGATGGCGTGCTGTCGAATTCGTTCTAGTATATAATTTGCATCATGTAACTAGTTTAAGTCATAACTATATTTTTTTTACCACATTTTGTAAAATATGGCGCAGAGTAGTGCTTTTAAGTATTAAGGTACAGTGGTGGAGGTCCCGCGTTCAAGCCTCATCGGTGTATCGAAGTTTATCTAACGCATTAAAGAACAAGACAAGAGCTGTCGGAGAACAGCGCAGCTCGACTATATGTGTGTAAGAATTGACCAAAACAACATAGAATTATGTAAAACAAAAATAAAAAAAATATCGAGTTTCGAATGGGTGAGGGTGTGAGAGGCGGGGGTGGGGGCGAAGGCGGGTCGTGGGGCAACATAGCTATATGTAAGAATTGACCAAAACAACACAGAAATATAATATAATATATATATATATCACTGCATTCTTAATATTTCAACAGATCGACCGATCGATCGACCGACCGACCGAGACATGACGAGAAAATTGGATATACGGACAGACAGACGAATGACTGGACGACGTGACAGACAGACAGTAAGACAGATCGGCAGATAAGTGAATAGACAGACGGATAGACAGAAGAAGAAAAGAATGGACGGTCAGACATTACATAAAAACAAACATCTCTCTCTCTCACTCTCACTCTCACTCTCACTCTCACTCTCTCTCTCTCTCTCTCTAATAAACAAATGAATTCATATTGTTTTACATTTTGGTGTTTACTGCGTAGTTGTTTGTGAGTGCGTGCGGGCGGGCGGGCGTGCGCGCGCGCGCGTTATATTGCATTTAGCCACAAACATACTTTTTAGGTCTATGATTTAGCTCAATTCCCGCAGCGCCATAAACAGACGTTATATGTCATACCTTTTATTAGGGTTCTTATAAAATTATTAAAATAAAAACATACATACCCTTTTCTTTGCATATATGGTGCACAAACCGCTTTTATGTTGCATAAAATGCGCATAACGCTTTTGTTTTGCATATAGTTCACATACCGTTTTTGCATATAGTGCACGTTCCGTTTGTATTTTGCATATAGTGCACATACCGTTTTTATTTTGCATATAGTGCACATACCGTTTTTATATTTTGCATATAGTGCACATACCGTTTTTATTTTGCGTATATTGCACAAGCCTTTTGTTTATTCTGCATATAGTGCACATACAGTTTTTATTTTGCAAATAGTGCACATACTGTTTTTATTTTGCATGTAGTGCATATACCGTTTGTATTCTGCATAAAGTGCACATATAGTTTTTATTTTGCGTATAATGCACAAGCCTTTTGTGTATTCTGCATATAGTGCACATACAGTTTGTTTTTTGCATATAGTGCACAATTATTCTGCACAAGCCTTTTGTGTATTCTGCATACAGTACACATACCGTTTTTATTCTGCATAGAGTGCAAATACGGTTTTTATTCTTCATATAATGCACATACCGTTTTTATTCTGCATATAGTGCACAAACCGTTTTTATTTTGCGTATAATGCACAAGCCCTTTGTATAGTCTGCATATAGTGCACATACCGTTTGTAGTTTGCATATAGTGCACATACTGTTTGTATTCTGCATATAGTGCACATACCGTTTGTATTTTGCATATAGTGCACATACCGTTTTTATTCTGCATATAGTGCAAATACCGTTTTTATTCTGCATATAGTGCACATACCGTTTTTATTCTGCATATAGTGCAAATACCGTTTTAATTCTGCATATAATGCACATACCGTTATTATTTTGCATACAGTGCACATACCGTTTGTATTTTGCATACAGTGCACATACCGTTTTTATTCTGCATATAGTGCACATACCGTTTGTATTTTGCATACAGTGCACATACCGTATGTATTTTGCATACAGTGCACATACCGTTTTTATTCTGCATATAATGCACATACCGTTTGTATTTTGCATACAGTGCACATACCGTTTGTATGTTGCATACAGTGCACATACCGTTTTTATGCTGCATATAGTGTACATACTGTTTGTATTCTGCATATAGTGCACATACCGTTTGTATTTTGCATACAGTGCACATACCGTTTTTATTCTGCATATAGTGCACATACCGTTAGACAAGCGCATAATGTTTAGCTAAGAACGATTTCAACCAGATTACTACGTGTTTGAGTGGTTGCCCTTGATTGGAAATAGTATGTTGCTTGTTCATTCAGGCAAGCTAAGCAGTCATGTTTTGTTTAGAGATGTCTGTACCTAATAATAAGTAATCCCTCTTTATTTTTGAAGAGGGGCATTACAAGTGAGAGGCAATGGTCCATTTCTGTTCTATCTATAAGAGGTGTATTCATAGGTTTTAATGAATTATTGATCAACAGTTTCCACCTTTCGAATCTGTGCAGACATTTTGTGAGCAACTATCAATGAAAACAGCTGTACTTCTGGCCTGTTTAGTAAATTAAACCAATCTTTCTTACGTGAGTTATGAGTTTCTGGAGATTTTTCAGGATGAAAGATATGTTTCACTTTATGAAAAGTACACTGCTACATTATCCATAAACGGAAAATATAAAGTTACATCAATAATATGCGACATTTTAACATTGGTGTAAATGGGGAAAGTATTCGGTGGTATCATACTTTAAGCCAGTATGTAAACAACGGTAAGGATAACATTTCCGCTAAAGGTAACAACCGCCGCTAAAGGTAGCAACCGCCGCTAAAGGTAACAACTGCCGCTAAAGGTACAATTCCAACGCTAAAGGTAACAACCTCCGCTATCTTCCGCTAACGTTAACGCTAAATGTAACAACTATCTACGCTAAAGGTGACAACGTTTTTCAAAACAGTTTCAATGAAAATTGAGTAAACATGTTCTTGCTAGTTACTGTGCAACCTGATTCAACATTTCTAGCTGTACACGTACACTCTGGATAAGGTAAACTGTAATGGAGCGACGTCGGAAAAGACCGAATATTGATTGTCAATGATTTGTCTTTATTATCTAAAACTAAAACAGATAACAGCGAAAAAGAAGCGCAACTCGGGAATTTCCGCTACATATTGTATGTACAACATCCTGCTGTTATGGTACATGGCTACGTAAGACCATTCCTTTCGGAAAAAAGACTAAACAACACATAATACAGCAAATAGTATGCATTCAAAGTTTCATTATTGACAACGTACTCGTTTGGCTCTAGCATGTGAGCAAATTTAGGATGGAACATTTTGCAAACATTTTACGTTAAATACAGCACTGAAATGGCTCAATTTTTCAAATAGTAACTTCAACATGTATGCTGTGATTAAAACGTCTACAACATCACAGTTGTGTCCTTTCTCTAATTAACTGTAACTTTTTGTTTACAAAACATCTTGGGATTTCTTTGGAATATTATGTGGAATTAAGTGTGCAGTATAAATAATATATAGCGGAAATTCCCGAGTTGCGTTTCTTTTTCTCTTCAGTAAAATTATCAACGTAACATAATCGAACGAACACGTTTATTTAAAGAATGTACTCCTCAACCGGTAGACATGAGTCTAAACTTGGTGCTTTGATAAATGCAAAATAAAAGCCATGGCAGATACAACATTTGAGTTTATGTATGTGTGTGTTTAGTTCTAAGGTTTATATTCCGTCCGCCATTTAACCAGTAGGACATACTAAATGTATAGACGCAATATAAGCTGGAATGGATTTATGTGTGTATGTGTAAGGGGAGTGGGAGTGCGGGGTGGGGTTGGGTCGCAACGCTGAAAAAAAAACAGTTGGCAGACAAACACATAAAATATGCTTTACGCCTGAATTCCTCAGATCCCGTTCCCCCTCCGTCAACTTCTGAATCCGCAACCACTAATACTTATTGATGTAAATTGTCTAGACATTGCTTCGATCATACTATGCTCATATTAATGCATAGCCGTAGGAACGGGATGGGGAGAGGATGGCAGGCACATCTCAGTAATCTGACAGGGGTAGGCCTAGTATGTTTTCCCCCTATTCCGACAACATATTTTGACAATTTATGTTTTGATCCAACACAAGTGACTGTGACCGCCAAGGCATAACACTAATCAATTGACAAAGGGAAGTCGATAGTGTTTTCATTAAAATATGTGACAAGGAAAAAGAAGGGAAAACAAACTTATCAAAAATTGAAAATGTTCATTTGGGCCCCACCTGCCTTCCGAGTATCTTGTAACCTTCCTACGCCACTGTAATGTACGGCAGCAATGATCATTCGTAAACAATAATACCTCTCAAGTATATGATGTATAAGGAACAATTGCCGTAATTATGAGCTGCTGATCCGGCCAATATTTGCTTTTCTACTTTCGACGTATTATCATTCAATATTAAAATATAAATATATTCGAAGGGTTTAATGTTCAAAATGAGCACCAAGTGCCCAATGCTACTTAACTGTATAAACAAATTGGACATATTTTGATCATTTAATAACTTTTAAAATCAATGTCTATATCTAACAAAATAAAGTGATAACAAAATACATGTTGCCTGAATGGTAGAGTGACCACGGCCAAAATCGATGATTATTTTAAGGGGTAGGTGGTAACAAAACTGGAACAAAACATGTTATATAACAAAATCTTCGTCTTGGTTTACAGTTTATCAGACAATTTAGCAGTTTTAGCAATTTAATACTTATTTTAACCTTTTAGAGAGAAACATATGTCATTAATTTCCAAAAGAGGCCAAAATCTAGTTCAATACTGCAAATTAATTTTAAAAAACGTCTTACAGCCCTATAATATTTTAAAATGCATTATGTAATTGTTTTTGTTTTGAAATCAACTTCTTTAAATTTAAATGAGTATATATTTCTGTTATATCTATAAAAAGAACCAACATAACTACAAATAAATACAAAGAGAGGATGAAACTGAACACAATGTTTGCTGTATAATACATCTTGCTACTGCAATGTGATATTTTTGTAAACATTTAGTTTTATGTAATCTTGTAAAGTTGTTTATTTTAACTACACCAGTTTGTAAAGTAGTCATGACAAACTAAATTAAAGTATTTCTCCTCGTGTGACTATTTTACCTGGGAGTATTTTACCATAGCACCGGTAAAGTTTTTAAAGAGGGAATTGAATTGAATGTTGTTTAACGTCTCATCAACACAATATAGGTTATTTAGAGCCGCCCCAGAGAGAGAGGAAGGATACATAGAAATCCGAGAACCTGCCCTACTCTTAAATTATTATCGAATAGATTCCTATGGTTCTTTAACGTGCTCGGAGGATAGACCGACACACGGAACCGTCCGGTTTACGTCCCCATCCGACGGACGAGGCTAAGAGAAAGTGTCTTGCCCAAGAACACACCGACGGAACTGAGTGGCACCACGGAGGATTGAACCCGGAGCTTCCGGTTACAAATCCGCCGCGCTACCGACTGCGCCAAATCAAAAGTTATCCTAATTAATGAGGAAGAGATGTATATAGGGTTAATGACAATACCATAATTAAAAAATACCCCCACTGGAAAGCGTTATGACTTTTGAGAATGCAGCTGTACCGTTGAGTTATTTTTGTGATGAAGGGAAATGGTTGCAAACAAAACGGCCTATATCATGGAAAACATGAAATAAATATTCCACCAGTATCGGTTTTAAGGGGTATCGATGAAGTGGATAGCATCAATTTCGACGGAATGGAATTATTCAAAAAAAATACAGCCGATGTCGTCTTTAGTAAAACAAACATACAGTTACATGCTTCATTATTACCAATGCATATACGTATACAGAAGTAAGGATATTAAAAGCGTCCATGTTGTTTTTGAGCAGTACGAAAAAAGCCTAATAGCCCAAACTCGTGAGGAACGTGGAAAAAATATTTCGCTTTATATACCATCTCACATACAGGAAAAAATTATCATTCATGCCTAGAAAAAAGTTCTTACAAGTAGCAAGAGTAAAGGAGATTTGAAATATTGTATACGAAACACCTAGGTGAAAGTGCCCATGAACTTCTTGGAGAGGACCAATATTATATACACCAGCCATTGAACATAGCATATGCCTGTGTAGTTGTCATTGGATATCATGAATCTAACCATGAGAAAGCTGATACCATCATAATTATTCATTTATTGCTATACAGCCAAGTTCAAAGCCAGACAACGTGTTGTTGTTCTTCTTCTTAGACCAGACACGATGTACTTAAATTACTAGTATACCACTGGGACCATTTTGGTGTGGACAAATTATTCTTTGAGATTGGCAAGAAAAGCATTTAGATTTGTCCAGGTTAATCCGTGTACATAATATTGTTGATAAACGTTATAATGTGAGCGAATATTGTCGATGGTTTACACTCTCACAGTGTGCGACATCTGTTGCTCTTCCTTTGAAATTGTCAAGAAAATGGCATCTACGGTAATGATGAACAGTGCTGGTGAGGCATAAAATTATCTGTCCGACAAATGTATGTCTCTAAACAGTGATTGCGTGGTTTCATTTTGGTAGAGTGGAAATGTGGGTAGGTTTCTGGATGGTAGGATGGGTAGTGGGATCCGACGCTATACATATATAACCTGAACATATTCAATTCTATTATAATTGTGTTATATCTGTATATTGTTTTAATGGAGATTTCGTTATTTATTGTTATTATGCCAACAACAAAAAATGGATATGTTTTAAATGCTATATGTGCTTGTTGCATTAAGTTTTTAAATTACTTGTTTAGAAATTATATTTGTTTCCATTAATACGTGTGATTTTTGCTATTTCACATTAATAAAACAGGTTTTCATTATATCATAAACTGGTTGCATTTCATTATCTTAAGACAAAAACGTGTTGTTTCCACATGATAACTATCAATTTAATATTTCTGAATGACCCTCACAAGGTGTACCATTCCTAACATACTCAGTACAGCTGAATTGCCTCATGAGACATGTGCTAAACTTAATATCATCCACTGACCATCTAGAAACAACACAGATGAACTTGGATACTCAAACATTAATCCCAGGGTTGAAGCAATGACCCTTTAGCCTGACCTAAACTAGTCCCAAGGGACCAACTAAACTTAGGCCAGTCCAGGACGGGCTAGTTAGGCCAAGCCATGTTTCAGTGTATGCACAGCCGTATACATAATTATGCAAGATTTTTGATTAAGATAAGCTGCTCTGGGATTAGTGATTCAGACGTGTGAATAAGTATGCATGCATTTGCAAGATGAAGATTTATGATTAAGGTAGGCCCTAGGATTTGAGATTTATTTATCACCTATTATGATTATATCACAACAAAATGTTACAAATACTGATGTCAAAAAAAATTCAATCTGTAAGAATGTATAATGAAAAACCTGTGTATTAGTAAACATGGACGCAAAATAGGCTAAAATACGCCAATTACATGCAGTGTACATAAGTTGTGCATATATGGGAGTGGAACACGCCGTGGACACATGCGATGACTTATCCAGTCACATTAAACTGACAACGGACCGATCAGTCATAGCATAACCCTTATATCACAAGCATTTGATGTGACCCGGTCGGGGATCGAGCACACGACCTCCAGCATGTGAGCCACAGCCACCCCCCTGGACCGTGGTTGACAGGAATTTCAGACGAGTAAGTCTGTGCTAATGGTTAATACATAAATGTTTAAAACAAGCCAGATCGAGCTCTAATTCCTAAGAAGTGTATGGGCTTATCGACTCCGTTGCATTTATATTGGACCAATGTGTGAAACACATCCATATATTCCGCCACGTTGACTCTTTAAGACAGTATGGGCTATTCAAACAATGTCAGGTTTAAAAGTTTTGAGCGTAAGTTCATCCCTTGAGCATGGATTAATACAGTTCTAGGTATTCCATGTAAAAGAAATTAGTGGCCGTTCAGATAAATGAATGTGTAATAAATGAATTGCATATGTCTCTGTGACAGAGCTTTATTTCAATTCAATTTGCTGATTTTATCATACGGTGGTATACACTCTATTTACTTTGCTATATTATTGAAAGACATCGTACGTGACTTATCAGATAACTTTTTTGAAACCCAATACAAAGATATAATAGACCCTACAAATACAAATCAATGAACGTGATGTTTGATGATTGTAAAATTATTGTAAAATAAACCCGATCAGATTATATATCTCAAACGTGTTTTTCTCACAGAGTTAAAATAATTGTTTGAAAATAATCCTTAATGTTGAGATCAATCCATAATAATTATTATTGAATTAAAATATATGGTAAAATTACAACAAAAAAACAAATCTAAATTTCAAATCTTTACCCGCACGCAACCCCCACCCCACACACACACTCTTCTTTTTATTTATGTATGAAGTTAATGTCGCATCTTTTGGAAGCATATCAAGTGCCTCAGTAACTAACAAGAACCTGTTAAAAAAATCATTCAAACTGTAGATTTTGAAAAACGTTGTTACCTTAAGCTTAGACAATTGTTACCTTTAGCGTTAACATGAAAAGTTGTTACCTTTAGCGTTAGCGTTGTTACCTCTAGCGGAAGAGGTGATTGTTACCTTTAGCGGAGGTTGTTACCTTTAGCGGAAGAGGTGATTGTTACCTGTAAAAACGATCCACATTTTATACGTTTCTTCATTGTCACAGAGACGCTACTGAATCGTTCAAACTCGACCAATCCCGTCATTCTTCCGGTTCTATATCGGCGGATAGGTACGTTCAAAATCTTGACGCTGTGTTAACCGAAGGCATTGAGGCAGAAACTAGTGCATTGTTGCAATATGTGTTAATGTTTGATTTGCGTTGCATGTTCAATCGAGCAAATTTGCCCAATCCTGTCATTCTTCGGGATCATGATAACTTCAAATTTGAATGCAAATTCGTTTGGGCGGGAATATAAGGCACTTCATGCTTAGATGGCGTATCTTCCAGATACATTCGAGTAATGGGCAAACTTAAGATACCTAAGCCGTTTAAAGAAACGGACCGAGCGCTCCACTGTTAAGAATCGTTAATTAATTTAAAACAAAATGAAAATGAAGCAACTGCATTTTTCTGAGTCGTTTCTCTTGTAGCAATTGTCATGGCAACGCTTCTTACGCCAGCTACAGTGGATGTTTTAATATATGAAACAAATGTCAAAGCAATGAGCATGTTTAATTCCTATCTTAACATTGTGTCGGTATGTTGGTGACTCCCTATCATAAAAAAGTACAATCTTTATTAAATTGTTAAACAGTTTATCAAAAGAGGTTATGACCCTATCATTTTACGACGCACTGCAAGTCTAGTGGTTAACCCATTTACAGTTGGCCACAATGCTTTCCTCTTTGATTGTGCGATGACCGGACATATTGTGGACCCTATGATGACCTAAATCCTCAAAGGACGGTAGCGTTTGATGTTTGTCTTAATGTTCTGGTTTTGCTCCGGCTTCTGCCAAGTCACTGAGTACTTACTTTGCTCCGTGGTTCACATTTTCACTCTCACGAACAGACTCAATAAAACCGAGTCTGCTACTTTTCTCTCTTCTTTGTGTTTGTTGCTTCCAACATTCACACTAGCGTTTGTTTAGTGCTGTGTGGCGGCCGTAAAAAGTCTCTACGACTACAAATCGGTAGTGTTATTATTTACTGGTCCTTTGGGATCACCAAGCCCATTCTGTGTTGCTTTAAGGTAGAATATCGCTTAAGCCGGTGCTAGGAGGCGTGAGAGGTGTTGCATCTTATAATTACCTCTCATGAAGTGACTCAATAAAACCGAATCTCTCTTGTTTGTGTTTGTTGCTTCCAAGGGATCACCTTTTCAATATTTATTGTTAGAGAATATAACCTGGCGGGGATGTCTATGTTTGCAGTGTCCTATTTTATTGGGATGACAATAGGATAAGAGTGAGGTTTTTTGGTGCACCCTTTGATTAAACCCCTAGCGGCTTAGGTTTTTTTTGCAACTGACAGTTGCAAGGCGGTAGCCCTATTGTCAACCCTTTTATGTTTATGATGTCACATCTCGTCTTTTATTCATCTTTTTAATTATTGTTTCTGAGCGTATTTCTGGTCCTTGAATGCTACATTATCTTTTTTCGACTTTTTTCTTATACTACTAAAATCGCGAAAATCCACTGTTAAGAAACGTTACTTAATTTTAAAAAAATGAAAATGAACCAACTGCATTGTTCTGAGTAGGACATAATATTACTATTATTTCGAAATTGGCTTTGTAGAACACACCGTTTTTGTTTTTGTTTTATTAAACAATTATGAATACATTTAAACGACTATATATATTTTTTGTTACAATGTTTAATAATGTACTACTAGTAAATTACATATACTCAGTTGCAAAATAAAGTGGACACTGAGTTTTGCTTAGATTTAATTGTATAAAGTAGTTTTAGAATTAAATTGACAATTTCCAAAATGAATATGCCATGTTTGGTACCAAAGTTGTTATCGTTCCATTGCCAATATTATTTTGTCATTTGTTTTTTTCAATTAGACGAATCTTTAAGGGACTGTCGCTTTATAAAGAGGATAGGGCAAAGTTAAAAGTGTCCAGTTTCTTTCGCAGTTGAGTATATTTACATAAGTACGTGCTTATTTCATATAATATGCATGTATACAAACAGGACATGCAATAAAACAAAACAGTTGTGCTGTATTTGGGATACACTGATAGGTTTTATAACTCGTACGGCGTTATTGCTTTCTATTAATAAACATTTGACCTTAACTATACATAACTATAATCTGCATTCTTGTTCAATCGAAATGTTTGTTTCACAGAAACCAATCAACTACATTTCATGTTGATAAAAACTCCGGTCAGTAACACACATACTTCGTGTTGAACGTTTTGCTCGACCTATTTACACATTATATGTCAATAAAATATGTTTAAATCAATTAAATAAAATCAACAAAGTCTTCGTAGCCGTATTGCACATGTCAATCACCTAACTTCCGGTTATTCTCTGCTCATACTCAGTGCGCTTGGTCCAGCGCCTCCTTTCACTTCCTGTGCTTCTTGGACAAGGGCGCATAATGGACAGCACAAAATTGCTATGCAGTCATTAAGTGTGGATCCTTCTATGCCTTTCATTTCTCGAATCTTCCCGCGTATTCCCAGCCATGTTATGATGTTGAGAATTGGAACAAAATACGCTAATCCTGGAGAATATAAAACGACAAAAATAGGTCATTGTATACAAAGTGTGTGTATTATAAATTAATATTGTATTGCTCAAAAGGACACACTGCAATCCAGTTTTTTTCAAAACCCGAAAGTCCCGTTAATTTTTCTGCACGAACTGCATACATGTGTTTACATACTACTAATTGTTGACGGTATCGCTCCAAATTTTAATTTATTATATTTAAGCAGGGTTCGTATTCATAGTAATGCATTTTAGAAATATTTTATCTTAAGTCAAAATTTATCAATATTTGAAACACCTTTTTCTATCGTTTTGAAACATCTTCTTTATACTTTTAATAATGCTATGGATAAATAAAACACACAGCTAAATATTTACCTTAAAAAAAAGACTCTCAGTTGTGAGAGGTTAATAAGGATATTTGAAAATATGTAAAAATCTTAAATGTTGACTTAAGTTATATTTTTTACTTAAGTTGCTTAAAGAATATGGGCCCTGGTTTACAATCAAAGTAATACTGGATTAATAAATCGAGGTATTAATGTTAATAGTTGATAAATGCTACAAGGTTGCATTGAAATTATAAACAAGAGTGTCATATGGCCCCATCGATCACATTAAGACACATGCAACAGTAACAGAAGTTGGGTTAAAGGCAAAAGATGTCTGGTAACTTTAGAGAAGAAGATTTTTGAAAGAGTTTTGTAATACAGTGACCTCCGGAGCAGGCGTAAATTTACCCCCAAGATCACCATACAATCAAACTTGATATATGATAATAGGCTAAAGCTAAATGCTGTATATGAAAGCTCTGTATAGCTCTTGTTGTTTCAGAGAATTGAATTGAATTGGGGTTTTAAGGCGCACCAACATATGAAAGGTGATATGGCGCCTAACAGAAATGAACATGCCAGGCTCATCCATTATGTAAATCGAGATAAAAAATGGAGAATGGACCTAAAACCTTCTCACACTGAACTGCAGATTTGCTGCAAATTCTATTGTAGATACTCCATTTACGCTGGAGCCACGTTTATTGTTTTTATGCCACTGCTCTAGTGATTTGAGCGATAAGGCACCTGAAACAATGCAGGGATCATGATGAAGACTTTTAATGAGCATGAACAGAAAATGATAAAATGAACAAGAATTTAGGGGAGTTCTACCCATCTGCCTACCCCTCCAACGGAATCTGCAGTGGCCCTATTCTTTGCCCCGGAACCAAACGGGGCCCACAGAACTACACGGGAGTGTTTCAGAGAAGATTTATTAGTTGTTTTCCAAAATTCCCTATATAAGTCAGTCCTATATATATTCCCTGTATAAGTCAGGTTAATACATGTGACCCCTGGGACAAGACCACATTTATGCCGGGGTCATCATTTGAACAAATTTGGTTAAAAACATACAAGCTTATGCTATCTGAAAATATAGGAGATATCTATGCCTTGTGGTTTCATAGTAGAGGATTCGTTTAATGACTTTTCCCTATTTAACTCAATGTAAAACTGTGACTCCGGAGCGATGCCAAATTGAACAAAGAGTCAACAGTTGAACAATCTTGATTGAGGACCATCAGCTAATGCTACATGTAAACTATTAGAACTCGAACTCTTTAAACACAATCCTATATACTAGATCACTATGTCAAACTTTGACCCAGGGGGAGAGCAGAAATTAACCCATGGTTATCACCGAGAACATAATTATGTAGGCTGATGAAGCATGGCCAATATAAGAACTCTAGCTTGGGTAGTTTCAGAGAGGACGATTTTTAAATATTTCCATGTACAAATTCACGTAAACTTGTGACCCCCTTGGTCGGCCAAATTTAACCCCATGGTCAACAAAGAAGATCATAACTGATGCTACTTGCAAACTATAAAATCTCATAGAAAATGATCCTTTAAAATTGTCGCTATATAACTCTATGTAAAACTGTTACTTTCGTGCCGAGGCAAATTTGACCCCATGGTAATGATGTGAACAAACATGTTACATATGTTACATGCAATATATGCACGCAGTATGTCTTGTGGTTTCGTCAGAGAAGAACTTTGTTCAGTCTATGTTTGTTGCTTCCAAGGGATCACCTTTTCAATATTTATTGTTAGAGAATATAACCTGGCGGGGATATCCATGTTTGCAGTGTCCTATTTTATTGGGATGACAATAGGATAAGAGTGAGTTTTTTTTGGTTTAAACTCTTTGGACACTCGGGGTGAATTCAATTTTAACCATGTCATCATTTTACTTTGACAGTCCCCTACGGGATAATGACCATTACTAAAAGAGAATCTCGATACATGTTTAGTTGTTCTTGGAAAGTAGATTGATTAAGGTTTAACATTTAAACGGAGACCATCTTTGATGCCTCTTTAAAAACATAGTTTCAACAAACTTAAAATCCATTGATCCGTGGATCAGCCATGTAACGTTTGGTCAAAATGAACCAAAATGAAGTCATTTAAAGCAACAGTTAATGTCTGACGGATGGACTGGCGACAGAAGAGTGACCATTATAATTCACAGAAATGCATATAATACGTACAATATCAGTGAAATAAATCAAACTGGCAGGAAACGCGAAAGCAATGCTACCAAAAGCACATAACCGAAATGATCCTAAAACAAACTGATTAAATATTGAACATGTTTGTTTTTATAGAAAATAATGTAGAAATAATTGTATTACTTAATGTATAACTTAAGGTTATACAGCCTATTGCCATACTGTACATGGCAAGTCATGTTAAAGCACGTGCAACTTACCGCACGTCAGACAACTTCCCTCTCCGATCTGCTCAGCGGTTTGGCCAAACGTGACGCATGGTGCCAAATATGTAATAATACAAATGCCAAAATCGTCAAAGCATCCAAGCAAACTGTGTGACCATTGTCCGACCTAATAAAAGAAGCAAAATAATATGTCATAGATGCTTTATATAAAATACTGAGTTTCCCAGATGTATTAAACTGGATCCCTTTGGATGTCCGTGAAATATCTGGCTGCCTTACTAAACTGACTCCCTGTTGGATTTCCGTGAGATATCTGGCTGACCTCACACATTGCGCAGTGGGTCAGTAACAAACGAAAAACTGATTAATGTCATATTGCATCATTTATAAATGGAATTCGTAACTTAGTATCTGCATTGAAAATGAAAACCTTGGCAATAAAAAAAATGTACACGTTTTACTGAATAAAGGTAACTATAGTTTGGAATTTTACAAGTTAAGAAAGCAATGAAAACCTTTTACTTTATGACTTCAAATACTAGTGTCTCTGAGTGCATATTATAGTATCAAACACGCCCATACTAAGTACAACTCATGAAGTAGCGAACATAAGTACTACCTCGTGATGCAGTCTCGTTCTAAGAACTATCCCTTGATATTCAATACGAAGTACTTTTACAAGAGGAAGTCTCGTACATAGGTATAGAATCGTACATGCAGTCCCGTCTATAAGTGCTGCCATATAAAGCTATAATGCTGTCTGGTTAATATAAAGTACTATCCTATGAAACAGTCTCGTATATGAGTATTATCCTATTATATTATCCTATGAAGCAGTCTCATACATGAGCACTTTCCTAGCATATGACTTAGTCTCATAAATACTAGTCCATGATTTAGTCGATATTAAGTACTATCCTGTATGATGCTGTCTCGTAAATAAGTACTACCCTGTGATTTAGTCTCGTACGGCGTCGGATCGGTGAAAATCAGCCCATTGAACACAATGCAAAATAGGCTATATTCGGAGATCAGTCACAAGTTCCACAAATCTGGAAAATCAGATGTTTTTGCAAGGACCTATTATCTTTTCGGTTCAATTCCTGCATGCAAAGAACAATTCGGCTACTAGAAATCAAGGATTTTAAGACCTGAGTCAAAATGCCTGAAAAAAACAGACAAAATTGAAGTATTGACTCAAAAACTAAGCCTACCCCATATTCATGTAGCAGTTTTAAAGTCAACTAATACATTCAAGTATTGGGCGACAGCAAGACAAACTGAATCACACACCACAATAGTATATATTTCAGTGGATTATACGGTTATCTGTAACAAAACACCAAATTAATGTGTTAAATTACAATTGTATGTCATTGCATAGTGATTTCGTCTGAATTAATGAAGAAAAATGGGTGGGATTTACACAATGTTTATAAATCAAATAAATGCTGAATTCCATACATTTCTGTATATTTCCGTTTCAGATTGTAAAATCCATCATCGCGTACAGAATGTACATGTTATAAGGCTTTCGATACAAAGTAAGACGCCTCCTAGAGTCGCGATAAGTCAAAATGTCAGTACCAATACATTTTCAGATTTTAGCCTCATACGGTCCCTTAAAATAATAAAATTGCCATTTATTGTAGGAAATGTGACAGATCTATTACCTATTGCCACTAATCCATTTAAAGACACTTGAGAAACTACTTAAAGTGCTTAGGGCCACTCCAAATTACTAGGACTCCAAATTTCACCCTAAAACACACACATTTTATTTTAATTTCAAAATAACATGTTTTCTTGTAAAATGCAAAAAATTAACATCAGCTTTTTTTTCTCATTCAGATGCAAGCTTTCACAGGAAAAATCAACTGGATTTGGTCATTAATAAGAAAATTGCATAGTGTCCATCTAGGTGTCAGACCGGTGCAAATCAGCCCATGGCACTCTCTCATACATACATACATACATACATAGTATACTATGGCACTCTCTCATACATACATAGTATACTATGGCACAGTCTCACACATACATACATACATAGTATACTATGGCACTCTCGCATACATACATAGTATACTATGGCACATAGTATACTATGGCACTCTCTCATACATACATAGTATACTATGGCACAGTCTCACACATACATACATACGTAGTATACTATGGCACTCTCTCATACATACATAGTATAATATGGCACAATCTCACACATACATACATACATAGTATTCTATGGCACAGTCTCACACAAACATACATAGTATACTATGGCACTCTCTCATACATACATAGTATATTATGGCACAGTCTCACACATACATACATACATAGTATACTATGGCACAGTCTCACACATACATACATAGTATACTATGGCACTCTATCATACATACATAGTTTGGGTCATGACCTTTGGATACTTAAAAGTGCACTAAAATAGGTCGTCGCCTAAAAAGAAGTTAATTTTTACATGTATCTTAGTTGCATCTGTTCAGCAGGGTAAGCAAAAAAAGGCCTGGGTTTTTTGTTTACATGTCAAATGGGAAAACATTAAACAGTAAACAGTAAGTCTATGAAAAATACAATAGTGGTCCCTTTGAAGGTGACCTTAATCAGCAAAGGTTATCCAACTAACGAATTACTCGGGTAATCGGCCACATGTGCTAGATAACACGACTTCAGTGATAGGGAATCTGTAAGGTCATTAAATGAAAATCTCCACCTATAACATATCACGTGTATCTAATATCAGCCGTATCTATCGAGATTATATACACACAGGATCAGATTCCTGAATCAACTTGTTTAACTGGTTTCATCTATTTTTAGGACCTTCTACTCTAACGAATTCTTAAGCATACATTAAAGAGACAAATGGCATTCTTTTTTTTTAAACAAACTCGTGGCGTTCTATTATTTTTTTCTCCATATGCCTACTAAATGTATTTAATTATAACGTTACGCAAGCAGGCTTAAAGACAGGATGATACTGGATTAATAAATCGATATGCTAATTTTAATTTCTAATACAACGTCAAGATTGCCATTTGATTGCCATTTGATTGCCATGTGTTGCCATGTGTTCCTATAATTAACATTCCCTATTAACATTTACTAAGAAAACACGTATATGTCGACAAAAATTCAACGAGACACACATTATAAGCTGTTTTAAAGGGACACAAGGTAATATGACGTATTTACCAAGCAGTAAAATTAGTACCTGAATTTACTAATAAAGTATGATTTTCACTTCAGACCTGCTGCCATATATTTTAATAAAAGATAATACAATAAGCTAAGGATTTTCAATCTCTATTCGTTATTTCACCGAAAGTTAATATGGTATTGGTGCAATATTAGCAACAAATAATATTATGCAAAAAACTTTGCTTTGTTCTTTTCAAATAATTACTACTGATAATTTGCAAATTATGAAGAAAAAACAAAAGGGCGTAAAGAAGATTGCTGTCTGCCCTTTAATATCCGACAATCTTGTAACGTCAACTGTATGTAAAATTCAAGTTAATCAAGCGCATACCGTGGGAGTAGGCCCCACCCCGCCCCTCACACAGACACGCATCACTCACCCCCACCCCACCCACCCACCCACAAACGTTCGCCTCTATATGCTGCTGTTAAATTGACTTGGATAGAATAAATACGGTGGTGCATACTGCTCCAGCAAAAAACATTAACAATAAATTAGAATGAACGGTCACGTTTCGTATGTAATAGTTTCCGTGTAATGTATTATTGTGACAGCTGAACACGAATCTTGCTACATACTCCCATGTCTTTCACATGACGTTTTTTCTTACTTTTTCCTTTCTGAATGCCATTTATACACGACATATATTTTTACAGGAACCCAGTTAAGTTCTGTGATGAGTTTTAAATAAAATATAGACCTACCTGAGCCATTGTTCTATCTGTATCCGTGAGTTTCCGCAAGTATACTGTATATTGTGTAATGAAATTCAGTAATTAAATTGTACACGTTACGCTACAGTATTTCACAATTCATATCAAGTTAGGGGGAGTGTCTCATCAGATATTTAACGAGGCTAATGATAAACACTATAAACGGATACTCTTAAAGATTCAGTCACGTATACGGTTAATCTTCAAGTTTCTGTCACGAGGGATAACATTATTAAGTCTCAAGTGTCGTTAAAGATAAGATGAGATTGTTACGACGTTACACATGTAAGGTCAGAGGGAAACTGAGATGAAGAATAGAAATTCACATTACATTCCGCCCGCTGGGCTTAAACTCGTTAGTGGCAAAGTTCTGCAGCTCTAAAGAGCTACCGATGCCACTGGGCTATTAATGCCGCCTATAGAAACTGTATTTTAAAGTAAGAATAATAATATAATAGTCATTGGAAATAAGTACTTGTGTATTTCGCGTTATACAACAGGTTTCAGCGTGAAACTAATGTATTTTGTAGATTCGCTTACATCCTTCGTAATGTTTTGCTTGACGCAGCCAACTTCCATTAAAGAACGTGTGATAACGTATTGTTTGACAATGACGAACTGTCGCAGTCAGTTTTATGCAGACCATGTTCATTAAAGAGTGTGATAACGTATTGTTCAACTATGATGAACTGTCGCAGTCAACTTTAGTCACACCACGTTCATTAAAGAAGACGTGATAAGGTATTGTTCAGCAATGATAAACTGTCGCAGTCAACTTTTGTCAGAACATGTGCACATGTGCGTTAAAGAAAGTGTGATACGGTACTGTCCAACAATGACAAACTGTCGCAGACAACTTTAGTCAGATCATGTCCATTAACGATCATGTCCATTAAAGAAAATGTGATAACGTATATGTTCGGCAATAGTGAACTGTCGCAGTCAACTTTAGTCAGACTAGGTCTATTGAAGAAAGTGTGATAACGTATTGTTCAGCAATGATAAACTGTCGCAGTCAACTTTAGTCAGACTAGGTCTATTGAAGAAAGTGTGATAACGTATTGTTCAGCAATGATAAACTGTCGCAGTCAACTTTACTCACGCCACGTCCATTACAGAAGGTCTGATAAGGTATTGTTCAGCAATGATAAACTGTCGCAGTCAACTTTAGTCAGACCATGTCCATTAATCGTTTGCGACTGTTTGCCGTGCATTATATCACTTCTGCCAACGACTTAAATTAAAAGTATACATGGAATTCTTGATTTTATTGTAAACTCACGGCGTCCCATTAGTTTTTCAACGTAACTTGCTCAGTCATTAAAATTAATGATAAGAGTAGTGTAAAGCAAATTGTTTTATATATGTACGAGGGTGTTCAGTAAATAATGCGATTGGTACTGATACTAGAATACTCGTTTTTGATCAATTGTTTTTGCGATTTCCATCGAAGTACTCCCCCTTAGCCGAAACACACATTTGGAGCCGCGCAATCCACTTTTGAAAACATTTTTCGTATTCATGAACAGGTACACCCTTAAGACACTGGTAAACAGCAGATCCCAGGGCATTCCTCGAGTTATATCTCTTCCCAGATAAGTGATTTTTTAGTTTTGGGAAGAGAAAATAGTCGCAGGGGGCCAGGTCTGGCGAGTAACGGGGGTGCGGGAGAACGGTGATCTTCTTTGACACCAAAAAGTCCGTTACAATACGGGCTTTGTAAGCGGGCGCATTGTCATGCAGAAGGCGAACATACTTCAGACCTGTTATAGGGCGACGCTGTTTGTAGTACTTCTTCAATTGTTTCAATACGACGTTTTTATAAAACCGTCCTGTGACAGTTCTGCCTTTCGGCACCGCCGTCTGCGGGACCCTTGGTAATGAAAGAAATTGCATACAGAACCTTCTTAACAGTTCGCGTTCGTTTGGCAATAATTGGTCGTTTCATATTTTTCGTGGCCCAGATTCGGTTAGATACTTTTCTTTTTGGCTCATAAAAATGAACTCACGTTTTCACCCGTAACTAAATTCTCAAACAATTGTTTGCTGTATTTCGGATACATTTTCAGAAGTTTTTTCGCTGTTGTAACCCTTAACTTCTTTTGGTCCTCTGTCAGCAAATGCGGTATCCATCTTGCATTAACTTTCAGATGCTTTTTCAAAATTAGATGAACTCGTGCTAACGACAAGTTTGTCATCCGAGCTAATTGTCTTACTGTGTATCGAGCATCAGTTTTCAGGATTTCACGGATTTTTTCAACGTTTTTCTTGGTCGTGGACGTTACAGGACGACCAGGGCGAGCAGTATCTTTCAAGCGCTGTTGCCCGGATTTAAATTTGGCCACCCACCTACAATCACTACTATACGACATTTGACCATCCCCGTAAATGTCACACACCTCTTGGTGAATGTCATTCGGCTTCAACCCAAGCAATGACCTACCTCTAATATAGGCCCTAATTTCAAGCACATTTTCTGCTCGTTTGCCATTCATTTTGCATATAGTGTAACGAATACGATATAAAGCAATGTACATTGCACCGTATGAATGAGATTTTTACCTTTACACGCGTCAGTGATCACTCTAGCGATACGAAGTGGTTTCATGTAAATATTCACGAGTTCCGCGAAATAATACAACAGTCGCATTATTAACGTAACACCCCTCGTATAAGTTAATTCTATTACACCAATAATATAGTTAAACCTGTGGTGTAATAAAGAGGAAATATTGAAAATTCAAAAATAATATATGCAAGCAAGTTTCAAGTTAAAATTATACCGGATTAATAAATCGAGACGCTAACTGTAATATTTGATAAAAACTTCAAGATTTCCGTATGTCCCTTTAAATTTAAAGCAGATGTTGAGCATAACCAAATAACTGTCAGATTTTTATTCAGTGAAATGCTTACATGAAAACATAAGAATATACTCAAATAAATCTGTAGTAATACATACATTCGTAAGTTTGAAAAAAAAAGAAAAAAAAAAGGTTTTATTTATTGTTTGTAAATAATGTCGGACCGCAATATTTATAGTTTCTGCTGATCACATGACATCCATTTGCACAATAGGTTTTCAATGTCTTGCGCGGTACATCTAGCTAGTTTAGGTCAATTGGGAGTGCACTCGACTATTGCGCTTCGACTATTATTACCCGCGAATGTAATTTTTGTGTGAATCAGGGAGTTAGAAGAGTTAGGTTGCCTGTGTATATACATTAACACCTGTATTAATAGACCACTAAAGAAAAAAAAATGGGTCTTAACACAGACGGTTTCTTATACAGTTATAGTTTAAAGTAGCTATCCTGCCAACAACAGCCACATTTTACAAAATATGTACACCATTTCTAAACCCACTGACGAAAAGAAATATGAATAACATAGTTTCAGAAAACAAACTCTATAGACACAATATAAACCGATTTAACCAACCAGGCTAAACCCCCAAAACTGGGGTTACCAACCCGTAATTCATTTAAGGCAAATCCATTCAATCACGGATATGTTAAGAACCCGTTAATAAATCTTTACTTTTAATCGGCACATATTACATCATTATCGGTTTTGTAGTGTAAGTTTGCCGTTATTTTGCGGGATAGCTACTTTAATTAAAAACAATACAATTGGGAACTGAAAAGCTGCTCTCTTGTAAAGCTGGAGGTCTCTTAACAAGGTTTGACGGTAAACATCACCGATTAAATGACAACAATTTACATCTCGATTTGTACCCAGCATTTTAATAGTTGCCTCAACCGCAGTATATACATATATTTAAATATATAACACGTGGTATCGCGTACATGAGATAACATAATTGATTCATCTAGATAACATCCGGGTCGCAAGTAACTTAAGTACGTTGTTTTGATATGAAGTGGGTTCGTGAGTTCCCCATACATATAACGAGGAGTTAAATTAAATTTACGCCAACACAAAAAGTTATATGGCGCCAACAGGTAAATGAACATTTCATGCCCACTCGCCATTTACATTTAGACATATCCAGAATGGGTCTAGAGCCTTCTCACTGAAAATCTGCAGTTTTGCTGCAAACTATGTTGTAAACATGTTTCGCTGTTTTCTGCCACCAGGCAGATAGCACCTAAAACCATGCAGTGATGATGAATACCTTTAATGATCATGACAAAATGAACATGAATTCTGGTTGTGGGTGAGGGTATTTTACCCACTCTGCCTGCATAAGCAAAGGCCCTATTCTTGCCCGGGAACCATAGATCACTCTCCCCTGATTACTCAGTCTACCCATTTGGTTCACTTCAGTTTTCATTGTTGATTCTCTATGTCAGGACAGGATGCATATGTTTCATATTCTTATTAACATTGGTTTAAAATGTGTATTTATTAATGAAGAAAAATACCCTTTTAGTCCACGTTTATGGAACCATGCTGTTTAAAATTATCATAATTATTACAAGAATTTCTACAAACTGGTGGTAATTTGTGTAAAGTGGGGAGATTTTCTCTAAGTCACCAATGGAATGGAATCTGGTATAGCAACATCCTCTATAAAGAGTCAAAAGTGTTCTTAATATATGTAAGTTGTATCTGTATTAACTCCTCTATAAAGAGTCAAGAGTGGCCTGAATATATGTACTGTACCTATATTAACCATTTCACTTTCGTTATCGTGTGCATGTGATAAATAGATCAAGGGTGGATACAGCAGGGTCAGACACCCCATCCCTCTCCCCTACTCCTACTAAAAGCCGGCACATTATATGTAAGTTTCACTTACGCTTGAGCGCCTTATCATTGCATTTTACGACTAAAACATTTGAAAATGCACCTGAGCTCACTATATCCCATTATGTAATCCTCTCCGACCATATCACACCTATAACGGGGAGAACAAACGGGCCACCGTTTGGTGGTTCCAAAATTGTTTTATTTAGGAAACAAAACAATCAGTTGGAACATACTTCTAGCCCCACTCCGTCCCACACCCCCTCACCAAACCCCCTTTCCACCCACACCTCCTATACACACGCACCTTAACTAAACTCGAGGATTCGCACCTGTAGAACTATCACCGAAGGTGATGAATATCCCTGCCTTTTTATCAGTTGTTATGTGTATATGAAGTTTGGGAACAACCCATTCAAAACTGTTTGATGATTGCAAGTAATAAAATGTGTTCCTCTACGGGTACTTTACTTCACATAAACATGATAAATACAGTATAATTAATAACATCCCCAATTTAAATATATATATAAATTCTTTATAATATCTTCAAGGATGCTTGAAAGATCGACAATCCTTGAAAAAAAAAAAAAAAAAACAAAGTGGAGGCCATTTTGGATTCCAATAAATAGTTATACGGCGATTTAAAGAGGCCTTCTTTTTTAAATTCAAGTATATGACCTAAATTACCTCTGCCGAAATGTGGTGCTTTTGTCCGGCTTGTCTAGATAGATTTGAAAAATGCATAATTCGGCCCTAGCTATAAGTTAATGTGTTAGATTTGAAAGCACCAAGTTCTTGTTGTTATTATATATATTAAAAGTATTGTTTCTGTATATTTCATTTGAATCTTTAATAATATAACATATGCAGATTTGATAATTTTCAACTGTCTAATCTGAATAAAAAAAAATTACACTAACTACATCAAAACAAGCTAATGAGACCATCTTATATGTTTAGACGTAAAATGGTAGGTAACGACCTATACTAAAGGTAACAACGATGTCTGCACTGAAGGAAACGCGTTATTTTAACTGCTTTTGTTTCTTTTGTTTGTTTGTAAGGTGTTTTACGTCATTTTCAACACATGTAAGGTTATATATGACGGTCGATTTTTTGTGATCGAGGCAGACCACCCACTTCTCATTTTATCTGCACTGATGATAAACTCTTATACACTGAAGGTAACAGCACATTCTTGGTACAATACCAACATTGTACTTGTATTCTGATTGGAAATACGACCATATATTTTTCGGAGAATAATAAGCCGCAAAATACATTCTTGATTTGTCTTTATTGTTTAATTTTTACGTTCACTCAAGATGTTTTCTGTTGAAAAAAACAACAACATACAAATAAACTTTACTTTTCAAGGAAGTGAAGCTAATGCGCGCGCATCCAATGTGTCTCAATAGAAAATTGACTATTCTACCGTCTGAAAATACACTGTTGGTAGTTGTCTCTCTTGCACATTTCTATCATTATCAGTCTCCCAAGGCACGTTGTTATTGTTACTATAACGACTGGAAAATAATTGCGGCGGAAAAAAGCTCTAGTTGTAGCCTTTGAGTTTTCGCGAAAATGTATTTGACATCTGTGTAAAGAGGTTTGCCATATAGGCAGCACACTATCCTCTCCGTGATCTCCGTACTTTTTTTAAATATCATCCGAACACTCATGCTGCTGTTCGAGCTATCCAAATTGACACAACAAACTCTCTGTACTTTTTATTCATCTTCAATGGGACAGCCTTGCCTCTCCCTACAATGTCACTGGTTGTAACACAGCTTGTAGATCAATGACGTGTGGGTAGTAAAGAGCAAATATCAGACCCCTTAACCTTTACAATTAGCTTCACATTCAACATCTTTTTTAATCATCCCAGTGACAAACATGATATATGGTTGTATTACTGAAACACATTTTGAAAATTCTCTATGTCAGTTCTAACTGAATTGCCATCAGCTGTTGCACGGGACCATGGTACTGATCCTAGAGGATATGATAGCTTCAACGTAAGATCTGTCTTATACTTGATTAACAAGGGAACCAATTAACCAAATATAGTGTGTTATAGATCGAGTCGACGTGTCAGTTAACAAGTCATTGACAAATATGTCTTCTCAGCCTGATGCTGTAATATATCATCATCTACATCTCTTTATGCTGAATAAGGAAGAGGTATAGCTCATAGTTATTGATATCAACTTGAAATTGGGTTTGTGAAACCAATGATAGATTATGTGGCTCTTCTCAAGTCTTTCTCATTGTTCTTTGTTTAGGATGGATGCAGTTCTTTGCGCACAGAAATAACTTCTAATGCCATATTGGCCATCTGGAGTGTGGCCTCTAGCAGTTTTGCTCTACATTGATGTGTAATGCACCAGTGGTATTACTGGTATGCTGCATATTTTCTACTGAATCCAATGATATTACCCTGACAATGTGATTGATAGTTTTTTAATAGTTTAATGACTTGTGACAGAGGGACACTGCGTCTCCTGTTTTGGAGAAGTTCATTTGACCCGGAGATGGGTTTTGTCAAGACTCAGGGTGTCATTAAATATACTGGAATGTGTCTGGCTTAGTTCCAATGGTCATACTCAAAGAACATTGGACATAGGCGTTAGAGTGAAGATAAATGCATGTCACGGTCATTTTCCTTTGTGTCTGTCTTTGATAAGAGTCAGTATTATTAGAATTGTGTTGTCCAAATACTAGTAATCAGAATAAGGCAAGACTAACTTACATTGGATAGGGACAAACTATTATTATTCTTTGGGGTTTGTCTCAAAAGCAGGATACATTGTATGGGAAGATGTCATAACTAGTAAAAAAATCATTGTCAATAACTAATAATCTCCCAGTAGTTTATTGTGCAATTACTATTTTTTTCGATTTATGAGCCATTTTAAAATATTTATTTATTATATATTTATTTTATTTTTAGACATTATATTTATTTAGTTACTTAAACTAATGAATTATATTACATTTTTAAAAAATAAAACTCATAGTTAAAAGTACAATACTATCACCTTTATTTCTGGAAACGTCCAATATTACATGTAACTTTAAATGGTAACGTAATTATCGTTTATTTTACATATCGTATCATCTATATATACACACACATTTTATTTATTTATTCATTGTTTTATATATTCATATAGGGGTTCTATAACCAGCTCAAGGACTACTAATGACATGTGATACAACCATACATTCGCTGTTTTATTTCCCCCGAAACATTATATTACGAGGGTCATTCAATAAGTTCTGTCACTAACGCGTTTTAACAATTATGTGCTCGTTGTGAGTGTTGATGTTTGGTACCAAATGAAAGAAAGTTTCAATACCATTCCATTGATAGTAAAATAAATGCTGTATCTTTTGTGTGACGAAAGTTATGGAACATTTAATACACATCACTTATACATACTGAGGCATTTTCGTCCTGAGTTTTTTCAGGTATGTTAATTGTTACTTTTTTAAATGCCTGTTTCTCTTTAAGTACTTGTCTTTAAGTACTTGAGTCAGAGAACCGTAGACTCTCGGAGCAGGTTGAAACTCTTACAGAGCGTGTTAAGCACTTGGAAATTCAAACTGCTGATCATGGTTTTAAGTTAGACGTCGCTGAACAATATTCAAGACGTAATTGTCTACGAATCTCTGGGTACTCTGAGTCCCCCGGTGAATCAACGGACGATATTACTATTAATGTGGCAAAAGCGTGCAAAATCAACGTTAACAAGACTGACATTGATAGATCCCATCGTGTTGGATGCTCATAGTAGGCCGAGAGATGTAATAGTAAAATTTACTTCTTACAAACCAAGGAACGCTTTATATAGAGCCAGGTTTGACCTTAAAGGAAAGGATGACTTTAAAGGTGTCTACGTCAACGAGGACCTCACACGCGTAAGATCCCGTCTTCTATCGCACGCCAGACACCTAGTGAAGGCCGGGAAGCTACAACAGGCATGGTCCAGCGATGGACGCCTTTTCTACAAGGACAATACGGGACCCGAACGTCATCTACTGAGAAGTGCCAGTGACCTAGATAAATACACATAAACAATCAGTCATGAACTGCATGAACAAACTTTTCTTAACATAAGTTAAATGGGATAACTGTATTGTTATTATATACCATTAAATTAGGCCTATAATATGGGCATAATACGGATATTTGAAATATACAAACATTATATATTTACAATTTATTTACCATTAAAATATTTACTATTTGTCGTTATATAGTTGCTGTTGATTGACTACCTGTCGTTACAAGTTCACAAGAACGTGTACTACGCACGTGCAACTGCAAATTATAGCGTGATCGTATTGTAAAGGCTTATGAATAGAGAGTCACCGATAATCCGTTGTAGGTTGTTTTGTGTTCTGTCCACGGGTTTGGCATATTTAACATTCGTTACCGAACTATTTTAATCTTTTAAAATACTGATACCATATATTACGCACTTTGATAATAGTCCTCAAAGCTGTAACTAGTATCATACTTAAAAAGCGTGCTTGCTAAAATGATCAAGCATACATATTCAACACACATTGATTTAAAAAGCATGATCGTGCACTGCAGCTACTTTAGTGACGTTTTGTATCCTAAAAATGTATAATTAAATGTTGCACATTCTACAGGCAGCAACACACTTATTATAACCTGAAGTTGGTGCATTTGTTTTACTGTTTTTCTCTAAATATTTATAGCAGAAAATCATCGAGTCGAAACACACTTATTTGTGTGTGTTTTTTGTTCTCTCTGTGTGTTTTTTTTTTGTGTGTTTTTTCTAATAACTTCTAATGATTACTTGTTTGTGTAAGGTTCTTTCAGTTTTCTTCTTTATTCGTTCTCTCGCTGTCTATATACTATCCCCTCTCTCACTCCCCCCCAATTCAATGTTTTGATCAGAGCAGTTTGCACCATCACGGCCCAGTGCGTCTACGCGTAAATTGTGTACGGTCTTGTACCCTGATAGGTAATTATATATGTTTTCTGCGTGCACGCATTGGGTTGTTATGTTGTAAAATTAGTGCTTTATTTATCATCATATGCTCATGTGTTTGCCTTTCACATTATCAATATTGCTCATGCGAACTTTATCATTGTACTGTAAATTGTAGTTATTCATTGTTAGTTTTGTTGAATTGCTTATTGAGAGCATACACTGTGTTGTTTTTGTTTGTTTGTTTTTCGAGTTGCCAGTGGCCACTCACGATATATATTATACTTGTAACTGTAGAACACAATGGGTATTGATGTGAGTTGCTGGAGAATGGCCATTGGCACATTCAATAACAAATTTAACTTGAGCGGAAAGAGAATGTATTTTCTCCGTAAACCATTCAGTTTTATAAGTTGCTTACTTAAAGGTATATTGAAGTTATTTCGATGTATAATAGCCATTATTGCAGGCGGTTCTAAATCGCTCTCAAACCTGGAATTTTCTTTTGTTATGGTATTATTAGTTATTATGTCGGGCGACGTTGAAATGAACCCAGGTCATGAAAATGCGATCGAAAAACATAGCCTTTCCATATTTCACTTAAATATTCGTAGTATCCGCAACAAAATGGAATATATTAAGGACCATTTATTAGATTATGATATCTTGTGTTTTACAGAGACCCACTTATCGGAAAACGTTCCCAATGATGTTATATGCATAGAAGGTTATAATAACATTTTCCGAAAAGATACATCTGCATTTTCTAGCGGACTACTAATGTATACTGCGGATAACATTATTTCAAGACGTGTATTAGAACTTGAATTTTTACTACCATGCTCACTCTGGATCGAAATTAAAGATAAAACCGAACATTTTTTAATATGTACAGTTTATCGAAAACCAAATTCGAGTAATATTTTTTGGGATAACTTAAACATAAGCTTAGAAAAGGCATACGAATTATCGAATAACATCATTTTAGTTGATGATATCAACGAGAACCAACTAAACACTGATAACCATTTTTTAAAGGACATAATGCAGCTTAATAATATGACAAACATTATAACTGAACCAACTCGAGTAACAGATCTTTCTTCTACGTTGATAGACCCCATTGTTATCTCCGATTCGCTAAAACCGTTAGATTCCGGAATTTTAAACATACCACGTGATATAAGCGACCACCGTGGCACATACTTAATGTTTCAGTATATTTACAATGTTCGACCAACTTAACCCGAAGGGTCTGGAACTATAATAAAGCCGATTTCATAAAACTCAACGATAATATTCTACAAAAAGACTGGTCTTTCTTACAAAACGATTCGCTCAGTGTTGCGTGTGAACATTTTACGAAATCCTTTTTTAATTGATTAATGTGTGCATTCCATCGAAAAATGTAACAATTCGCCCAAATGATAAACCGTGGTATGATTCCGAAATAAGACGTGTGTCAAGACAGCGTGACCGTCAGAAAGCTAAAATGACGCGTACTCAATCTCTGGCTGATATAGCTGCGTACAAAAGGCTACGAAACAAAGTTAATAATCTAAAAAGCCACGCTAAAGAACGTTTCTTTAGTAATGTTGAACACACAATTACTGAAACAAATATCAACGACAGACGTCAGTATTGGAAACTTTTAAAATATTTCATCAAATCAAACAAAAATTCGGAAACTATCCCACCTTTAAAAACAGACTTACCTAATGGCGAAACGTCATACTCAATAACAGACCAAGAAAAAGCGAAATGTTTGAATGATTACTTTGTATCAATATCATCAGTTGATGATTCTAATGTTGAATTACCTATTTTTCATTCAAAATCCAATAATAAATTAGAAAATATTTATATAGAAGAATCCGAAATAGTTGACATTATCAAGATTTTAAATGTAAATAAAGCATGTGGGGAGGATGAAATAAGCCATAGGATGTTAAAGGAAACTGCAGATACAATTTCAAAACCTCTACATATTCTTTTTAACAGATCATTAAACGAGTGCGTTTTCCCCGACTTATGGAAATGTGCTATGGTCATGGCACTTTTCAAAAAGTCAGACCCAAGTATCCCTACAAATTATAGACCTATAGCGTTATTAAGCTGTGTTGGTAAAGTAATGGAAAGAATAGTATATAAACATGTGTATAATTTTCTACTTATGTTTGATCTTATCTTTAGGAATCAATCAGGTTTTCTCCCTGGTCATTCTACTACATATCAACTTATCGACATGTACCATCATATATGCCAGGCATTCGATGCTAAACAATTTACATGCATTGTTTTCAATGATATATCTAAAGCATTTGATCGTGTTTGGCATAAAGGTCTTTTGTTCAAGCTAAAACAATATGGTATCGATGGCAAGATTTTAGCTTGGATATCTGATTACCTCTCAAACAGATCTCAAAGAGTCCGCGTCGGATCTGCAACCTCCGAATCGAAAACACTAACTGCTGGAGTTCCTCAAGGCTCTGTCTTGGGTCCTCTTTTATTTTTGATATATGTAAATGATATTGCCGAAAATATGCTGAGTATAACTCGTTTGTTTGCTGATGACAGTTCATTATCAATCTCAACATCTAGTATAAACGACATGGAAGGAATTCTTAATCATGACCTGCTCATGATTACGGAATGGTCAAAGCAATGGCTCGTGCAATTTAATCCTGCCAAAACAGAAGCAATGTTCTTTTCCTTAAGTAATAATGATCGCCTTCCAACTTTATATCTAGACAATGTCCCGCTAATCTTTGTTGATAATCATAAACATCTAGGAGTAACACTGAGTAATAACGGTAAATGGCACGAACACATTAAAAATATTGTTGCTTCTGCGTCAAAAGTGCTTGGATTAATGAGAATGCTTAAATACAAAGTAGCGCGCAAAACACTTAATCAGATATACTTGTCTTATATGCGCCCAATACTGGAATATGCTTCCATTACTTGGGATGGATGTACTTTACTAGAAAAAGATAGCTTGGAAAAGTTACAATATGAGGCAGCTCGTATTGTGACGGGTCTAACCCGATCAGTATCCATACATCGCTTAATATCCGAAATAGGATGGGTTTCACTTTCTGATAGAAGGAAAATGCAAAAACTTATTTCGGTTTATAATGTTAAAAATGGAACCGTTCCAAATTACATTTCAAACATTTTTCCACATCTAGTTGGAGATTTCAGCGCATACAATCTCAGAAATAACGATAACTATGCCACTATTGCTAGGAGAACCGAAATATTCAATAACTCGTTTGTTCCTTCCTCTCTTAAACTATGGAATGACTTGCCAATAGAGATACGAAACTCTGAAAGTATCGCAATTTTTAAGAGAAGACTACTATCATCTGTATTTTCTAGAACAAAAGTGCCACCTTACTACTTAAGTGGACAAAGAGTATTTGCTGTTTTACATGCCAGAATGAGGCATTTGTGTAGCAATCTCAATAACGACTTATACCTAAACCATTTACGAGATTCACCGACTTGCGAGTGCGGCTGTGAAGTAGAAGATGCTGAACACTATTTTCTCCAGTGTAACACATTTTCAGCTTATCGGCTTCATCTGTTTCAGTCTACTCGCCATTTACACCCGTTAAATGTAAGCACACTCCTTTATGGTCGTGAACAGATAACTGACAGGGAAAATGAATCCCTCTTCGCAGCAGTTCAAACATATATACGAGAAACACATAGGTTTACCTAGGTGTCTGATTCTACGACACATTCTTACCATTATAGTGTTTGCTGTTGTTGTTGTTATTACATATCTCAAGTTTTAGAGCTATATCAATTGATGTAACATGTATACACTGTTAAAAGCGTTAATGTTTTCTAAATGATTAGAACTTAGAGATTGGGGAAAACTCTCTCTCTCTCTCTCTCTCTCTCTCTCTCTCTCTCATATGTTGTGTTCACTATTCATCACTCTCTCTCTCTAAATGTATTATTTGCCATTGTAATTATTGTAATTTATTTCACTCAGCCATACGCATTTGCAATTTCAAGATGTTAACTGGGAAGGGTTTAAACTAATGTTGGTAGAACTTGTTACCCGACCCATTTGTCATAATAATATTTCTATTGTATATATGTGGATAATATTCTGTATGTAACACATTATTGGCAATAAAATATGTTTAAATCTGTTAAGTACTTGTCGAAGACCTTTGAAATTTCTCATACATTAAAAGTTATATCTGTGCATTACAAGATTGAAAGGCATTGTCTTAGAAATTAACATTTTAAGCTAACGTGTAAAATTAATTTAATGATAAATGGACATTAAATGGAAGGGCAGTCTTCTAAAACAGCGTTTTTGGATGATCAATAGTTTCACTAAACATTGTACCAAATTCTACAATGATGTGTTGAATATGAAATTTAAACACTGAAGGACTAGGATTTGTAAAAAAAATATGAAAACATATTAATACTATGAGAATAATTACGACATTTAAAAGATATTATAACATTTCCGTAAACAAAATGTGTTATTTCTGCTAAAATTAAGGGATATGCATTCGCTCATATCTGGTTTGCAGCAAGACCTTTCCGAATTGTCGACAACCATTCTCATGGATTATGGGCGAATAACAACAGATGGCGTACAAGAAATTTTAAAAGCATAGAATTATTCTAATAATTTTTACAACGTTTTGTAACAAGGACATTTTCATAGATGCCAGTATCCAAAATGTGTGGTAGGGGGAGGTATTTCAGGGGTATAAATAACCGCAAATTTTTCAATTGTGTTGTGGAATTTAAGAGAGCGAACCCAGTAGTACTATAAATACACTACTTTATCTCAGTGTAATATCCAGTTCAAAGGATATATGCCTAGTGATAGATCTTGTTGAAGCACCCTCGTAAGTTGATGGAATAGGCGAATATTTGCCGGATTTTATGAACATTAATGAAGTCGATTAAACTATAACCATGATAACAAAAACGAACAGTGAGTGGGGTTAATTGACCCCCAATTTTATGAATAACGGCGTATTTTAAGCAGTGATTATTGTCAAATGAATCATATTGATACTTAAATAGTATAATGAAACCAATCTTTAATTGAAAATATCAACATTATTCTGGTTTGAAAATGATATGTGAGTTATATTAGTATTTATCATGTGTATAAGATATTCCATCAGCCTGTTAGTACATACTTCAAGTTACCGCTGGTAATACTCTAAGGGCATGTGATACAACCATACAATCGCTGGTTTATGTCACCTGAAACGTTATATTATTTGATGGATTAGGCGAATATTTGCCGGGTTTTATGAGACATGAACTCAAAATTTAGTCGTTCAATATGAATCTGACCCTTAGACCATACGATCATCTGATCTATCGTTATTGTCTACATTAGCTATATTACATGTGTTTAAAACAGCTATAATAGTAATATATATTTCATATGTTACTATTGTAGTGGTTCCTTAAAGGTGTAATTATTTACTAGGTTTTTAATAAATTAAAACAAATTTGCGATTAATTCTTCTAGGAGGGAGTATTAGCGACTTGTCCGATCGTCAATGGACATGAAACTAATAATTTTAACATACAAACATTTGAATGCTCAAATAATCAAACAGGCATAAATCAATTATCAAACAGGCATAAATCAATTATCAAACAGGCATAAATCAATTATCAAACAGGCATAAATCAATTATCAAACATACATAAATCAATTATCAAACAGGCATAAATCAATTATCAAACAGGCATAAATCAATTATCAAACAGGCATAAATCAATTATCAAACAGGCATAAATCAATTATCAAACATACATAAATCAATTATCAAACAGGCATAAATCAATTATCAAACAGGCATTTGCATGCATGTACTCGTTTCTGGTTATAAAACAAATTTGTTTTCTTACAAAAAAACATCTGTTATCAAACATCACCAGTTTGTGCAACCTTCAGTCGCTTGACCAATATGCGAACATATCAAAAACTGTGGAAGGTAAGATATAAACATATTTTGCTGCGGATACACGAGGAGCTGTTTTTGGAAATTGGAAATAGTTTGCCAGGAGAAACAAATAATCCTTGTGCGTACCTCCCAAATTACGGTCTTTATCATCAGTAAGGTGGTTTTAGCATCTCACCCGCGACGCAATTAACCAATGTCACGTTCTTATTAGAAATCACGGACCTCGATTATTCGAAGGACCCCCTTGAATTATAAAAACACAGGTAATCAAAAACAAACTGAAAATGAATTAATACAATTGCTCTATATAAACAATAAGAGGCTAAAAATTACCTGCGGTATATTAAACTCACCATGTTTCTGAAAATATATATGAGAATGTCTTTGATAAATTATTAATACCATCGTGAAGATAATAAATCAAAGAGCCTTGCCGTAATTGTTGTAGAAGCCACGGCTTAAAACACTAAATTATCTTTTAAAAATCCAGTAAGTCATTAGGGAATTAAACTAAATGAAAACAAAAGGTATTCGTTTACAATTCCAGATAATTTAGTGAAGTTCCATGCGATGCGTTTAATAAAGCGGATATTTCAAACATTAGCCAATGTTACAGACATCGGTATGTATAGTAGAATAAGGCATTAGAAAACAATATGTTCTGTTTGAAATGCAAATATAGACTCGGCTATTGCCTCGCCCCCTATAAATCTTACTGACTCCACATATTTCTGTAGGGGGTCTGTAACAAACCCAATAACTGATTTATTGCATCGAGCACCTTTTTTAAGGCTAACACCAAAACTTAACCCATTTTAATGGAGCGTCAACGTCATTGAGACTTTCGCGCAATTTGACGTCATTACGTTGACGTCACGACCGGTACAGTTTAAAACATTATTAATTTACTTGTTATGTTCGTTACTAACGCCTTACAGAACTATTTGCAAAGGATTTAAACATTGAATCGGAACTGTAGTCCATATTGTTTTAGTGACCCTCTATGATATCTACTGACCCATTATAGAAAAATAGGGGGTCACCACGTGACTGCAGTCAACCAATGGATGCCTAGAATTTTGTGAGAGGTGCAATAAAGCCTGATAGGTGTTTCCTTATTTACACTGTCCCCATTATTTGTAATTGGGATGACAATAGGGTGTATATGTGGTTTGTTGCACAATGGAACCAGGTTTAAACTCCTAAGCGCGGTATTTTGCACCTGACCGATCAAATAATGCGGTATCCGTGTTGTCAACCCTTGTATGCTGGTGTTGCCGCATGCTTTTTTCTATATATCCTTATAATTGCTGTTTGCTGTTTGCTGTAATTGGTTTTCGCTGACTTTCTGTTTCCTGTTAGACCTTTGTATCTTTGTTGAATTGACAACTTATAACTCCGACTTTGTTGTTGTATGTATAAGAAGTGTATTCATAGGTTTTACTGGATTATTAATGAAGATTTTCTAAAATTTGACTTTGTGAGCAAGTATCAATGAAAACAGCTGTACCATTGACTTGTTTAGTAAACAAACAAAAACGTTCTTACATGTCTTGTGGCCCTAACTTTTCTGTTGATTTTTCAAGTGAAAATTACACTCCTGCATTTATCCATACTTTAGTTGAAATTGCAGCAAATCATTAATATGTGACTTTTCAACATTGGTGTCAGTGGAGAAAATAATTGGTGGTTTCACATCTGCCGCCATAACAAAACGGTAGTATCATTATGTATTATTTAGTATAGTATATTATTTTAAGAGATAGTATAACTCGTTATGCCAGGATGGAGGGAGGGTCCTCCCGTGCAACTATTATAGGGAGATAAAACGGTTCACTAAAAAGTTGATTGAATTATAAAAACAACAAAACATAGTGCCATACTTCTTTTAGAGGGATCTATAAAGTACAAATACTTTACCGTAAATAGCAGATTCGAACACACTACCTTTGGATCACAAGGCTTCATGGGTGGTGTGGGTACGATACAAGTGCTAATAATAGTTTAAGAGGTAGTATCATATCTAAAATGGGATCCAACCACAATATTCAGTATTCAGATGGTTTTATTGTCTTGGTCTATGTCCATGAAACATTTATGAACCGGTAGTACTCAAGACATGTAGTACGACTTATTGGTAATTTGAATAAACAATCCACCCACCCACCCACCCCCACCACACCCACCCCGCCCTCGCACACGCAAGCACGTACGCACACACAAACACATACACATATTATTAGTAAAAAGATATTAACGTAAAGATATTAAAGAAAATAAACTAATAAAAAAACGCGTCTAGCTACATTTCAAGTTATGTAGTAGCGGTCGCGGTAGCCCAGTGGATAAGGCCTGAACCCTATGATGACGTATACCTAAATCCTTATAGGACGGTAGCGTTTGATTTTGTCTTTAATTAACGGTTTGTTATCTTGTTGATCTGGCTTCTGCCAAGTCATTTGAGTAATTTCTGTGGCTTTCTGAGCTTTTGTTTTTTATTTTATATACACATAATCATTTATGTTTTGCCTATCAATGCTGCCTTGTTTGTCAGATATTATAACCTCTCGGGGATATCTTTATTTACACTGTCCCGTTTATTGGGATGACAATAGGATAAGAGTGAGGTTTGGTGCACCCTAGAAACTGGTTTACACCCCCAGCGGCTTTTTGCCACTCACACTTCCACGGCGGTAGCCACATTTTCATCCCTTTTGTGTTTGTGATGTCTTATCTTGCCTTTTATTCATCTTTAAAGTCCTTCTTTGCATGTTTGTGGTTGACTGTCGTCCTTGAATGCTTCTTTCCCTGTTCGGTTTTTATATCTCATTATTCATAACTGACACAACCGGTCAACTTCCGGTAGGCTGAGACATTCAGTAGGTGAAAATAAAGAGATTTACTCGGACTTTAACCTCAATCTCTATATGAAAAATGAAAATATTAGAACATGATTTAAATTAAATGTATCCATATTATTGTTTTAAACTCAGACAGCACCAAAAGAAGATACATAGATGTACCAAAAAAAAGAGAAGCTTTTGATATAATTATCACTATAAACTAGTTTTATAAAGAGCTAAAGTCAGTTGAGCACCAACGATAAACACCGAGTTTATCCCCTACCAGAATGTGGGGTCTTTTATTTTATTGATCACTGATTGGTCACATTATTTCGATGATGTCACGTGAAAGTTATGAATTCTACTTTTAAACCTACAGACTGCCGCACCGCATTGATTCTCTCCTTGCTGAAGGCAAGTCTGATGGGGAAACTGCATCGTTCATTTATCTCTGAGGGTGAGGTCCCAGTATAACATAATATGATGTGTTAACCCATTTGATTTCATTTCTTTCAATTGCTGTAATTATTTTTATTTTTCACTCGGACTGGTACACTAACAGTAACGAATACAATCAGGTCACTATATCAAATATAAGGTGTGTGTGTTTTTGCGCCAAATGCGTTGTTTAAACTGCTGATGTGTATTATCTTATAACGGATTGGGGCAATTTACTGAATAAATAATAAAGCATCTATCATTATATACACTAACAATACTAACAAAGAATCTTTCACTTTATGAAATAACAATATTAACAAAGCATATTCCATTATATAAAATAAACAATATCAACAGGTCGTTACCATGTATACGTCAGCATTTAAATTAAAAACATTTACATTCATTTTCTGTTGAAAACATATAGCTTCTCATTACGAATAAGGTACACTTTCCAAGAGGGCGGAATTGTGTTATCATACTCTTTTTCCCAAGGCACGTTATTGTTGGTACTGTTGTGACGGTAAAATAATGTATATATTCGAATTTATTCGCATTCTACGCCAATAGTGAATGGCAAATTTACCATGAAGCGCGTTAGCGATCAATTCTTAATTGCACTGAACAAAATACATATATTACTTAAACAAGTAAAATTCGTTTATTCTCAGAAGTGTTTATTCTTAGAAGCGTTTAAATTTATCACTTGCAAATAATACAATGGCTCCTTTTTTAATTTATAAATATCCCATGATGCATATCTGCGTATCCATTGACGACGGTGACAGCTAACACAATGGCGAGCAGGCGTCCTCCCTGCGATTTATGCCACTTCAAACCCATTGAGGGATTTAGTAATATCATGCCGTGTTTCTTTATAACTGATCAAGGAATTAATTTCACAGTTCCGTAAAGAGGTTTACGCATCTCCACTTTTAATGTGATGACATCCATGCGCCGACGAGGCTTTTGTTGTGCTTACTACGTCGGACTGGTGTTAAATGAATAAGAATGTTGTATTTCCTGTCTGATTTTGTTTATATTATTGTCACAGGATCGGTATAATAGCATTAGCAATTGTAACTGCTTTCCGCCTAGAACCCGTCATCGTCGGTATGGTAATAGTCACTTAACATGATTCACTTTCTCCTTAAAACCCTGTGGTCAAATTTGATCAAACTTCACATGAATGAGTCATACCGCCAAATATTTAGAAAATGATAATATACATATCTATGGAGAAAATTGTGTACCAACCACTTACCAACGGGTTCGAACCCACAGCTCTCAACAACAACCTCGACACAGCACAACCTCAACAGCAGACGCCTTAGTCCACTCGGCCACCTAGTCAACCTAACACTATTGATTTCGGAAACCGGGTTATACTTAAGGCCTTACCATTGAACGTGTCGGATATCTTCGGGCATTTCCGTAAAATAACGACACCCATTGAGTATATTGATACGATAGAGGATTCACAAACATTCACCACAGAAAGACGCCAGTTCAATACTGATACAATGAATTTAGAATATAATTATTTATTATGTTAGAGAATTAAATTCATAATAACGAACTTTCTTTAACATAGGATCTGTAAGATACAAGTACAAACATTAAACATTATATGTGGAGCAAACAGTGTACCAAGCACTTACCAACGGATTCGAACCCACAGCCCTCGGCACCAACCTCGAAAAAGCGCCTCGCCCAATAGCAGACACCTTAGTCCACTCGGCCACCTAGTCGACCTAGGAAGGCCATTTTATTCGCTATGTTATTTTGTTTATAAATACTTTCTAAATGAATAACAATATATTACATGTTTCTTCACAAAATATTCATAAAATGTCTAAAATAGTTTATGTTTAACTTGCAAAGGTATAGGTAGATCCTCTTTAAAGTATGCTACACTTTATTTCGATCTTACATCCATGTTGGCCGTCATTACTAAAACAAAATACTTAACATTTAAATGGCATCGACCCGGTTATTTCATAATTGAAATGGGCATCGACTAAGAGATATAAGTAATGAAAAAATAAAAATGTCAGAACTTCGGCCAATAAAACATTAATATTTAATATCGAAAACATCTCATTAACACGAAGTATAGAGATTTATTATTAAACCCTTATGATTAAAAATGGCAAAATGATTGTATAAATTAATCTGACGAGCCAATGGTATTTGTAGTTTGCAGAAACATGTTTTTGACATGGAGAACCAAGTTTAATATATGCATATCTTGTAGTATCACCCCGATCACAACATTATATATGGAGATATAACAAATAAGCACTTTTATAACATTTTCATTGGTGAAAGATTTGTATTTCTCAGTGAAAGAATATTCATAATCGCTAAATATTATTAACTAACTCCGAACACTAAAATAACTAACTGTGACGCTGAGTTATGACGTCAATAAAGCGGTACTGACGTCGACGTCATCCGCCGATAACGTTCAATAGAGCGAATAATTTCGGTTAAAGTCGTGTACAAACTAATTTAAAATGTAATAAAAAGATTATTTAACTGCTGTGTTCGGTTACAGAGACATTCTTCACTCGATGGTAGACATGTTTTGTTTTTTCACTCGATCACTGTCCTACGCTCGTTCGTGAAAAGAACCATGAGTCTACCATCTCGTGAAGGATTTCTCTATAATCGATCCCAGCAGTTAAATAATCTCTAAATTTTCAGATACCTGCAGAAAATGCGTTTATATTTGATTAAAATCTGTTATTTTTACAAATAAAGTTCCAGAGTTCAAAATTGATACCAATTGAAGGGTCGCGGGTATTTTTTCATTATTTATACTTCTAATTATTTACAAGGATGCAAATACATTTGTATTGTGCATGACACATCTTTTAGATATGGAAAACCAAGTGTTAAGTTTGTCACCTGCTAGTCACTGAGACATTATTGATGCTTTTAACAGTACATCTTGGTATTTGGATAACATACTCAATTATATTGGTAATCCGTTCTTTGCTCATATAATCACTATTATAGTAACTCACTGTTTTACTCCAGGACAAAAAAAAAATTGGTTCCAATAATCGTTTGGGATTGATAAGTAAAGGTCGTGATTTTTTCTCCCCGGAAATTACGATTCTTAGAATCATTTGTCTTTACCACAGTAAAACCAGTACATATAAATCGTTTTAAACAATCCTCGACTGGCGCCATAGTCAATATAAAATGCCATGCCAACTGCAAAACAAGTATTGTCGTCTATCTGATGACATCCAAGCAATGTCGAAAACATTACTTAGGTGAAACAAAACTACCTCTAAACCAAAGGATTAACCTACATAGAGCTGACGCAAACACACGCAAACTCGCCAGGTCGCCAGTCGCAGAACATCTCAGACTCTACAGACTTGTTTTCTCGGATATATCCCTTTGCTACATAAACCACAACCATTGGTCATATCACACTCGAAAATCACGCGAATCTTATTGGATCCGTCGACTCATCACTATTCAACCGTTTGGAATAAACAAAGGGGATGACATCAGTATTTCCATCAACAATAACTCATAAATTTACATGCCGGCTTATTTGTTGATTACTGTGTAATACTGTGAGTGATATCGAAATTATTCACCTCATATTTATTAATTTAATAAAGACGTATATTCTAGCTTAATATTCGATATGTGTATGAAATCAGATGTAACATCAGGTTTTTCTAAATCTATTCGTTTTAAGAATAGTTTGAACCTTATGATCTAGACAACTTAATAACAATATCAACGTGCTCGTGGTTTTATTTTTTTTAAAAGTGTATATACGTTTGTATTTTAACTAATACATTTACTTAACATTTCTATTAAAGCCATTCAATTAAAGTCGTTTTAACAATTTCTTTATGCAACATTTGTCTTTAAATATTATAATATAACAATTTAAAAATAGTTAAAAAAAAAATGACATTTCGTAATGAATTTAATGTACGAGTTTATATGAAAAAATAGTCAAACATGTCGAAACACTGTAACGTTAGCGTACGCTATTTTAACGTTAACCTCAATTTATGTAAGCGTGTTTTATTTAAAAAGTCAGCGTGTTCATTTACGCGACGTCATTTCCGTTTTTTGAAAGTAAACAACTTTTGACGTTCACGATGTTTACTAACGGTCTGAATATTTGTTGCTTTCTCGGCGTTTATAGTGTTATATAATTACGCTATTATCATTTATTTATTTCAAATTTAAATGTGCCCCTCTTGCGGCCATTCTCTTCCAATATCAGAACATTTTAATTATATCTTCATGATCATTTGTATTTTTTTTTCTAGATTTGTTTTCATTGCAATCGTTGTTTAGATGATTTCTTGAAAATGTTACATGACTTTGTACTCCTGAAGAAGGCGTAAAGCCGAAAGCCCTCGAGTATATATTTTAACTAGTATACAAGCTAGGTAAAAGTGTTTTCTTTATTTTGTTGAGAGCACTGTAAATGATAATTTTCCACAAATTAATCTATCATTTAGTATCGTTTCTAGATCAGCATGTGGTTACATTTCTGCTAAACATGCTGATCAGATCGGACATTTCAGTTCTGCCAGATGTTGGATACACATACATTATATATATATATATACTACAATATAGATTTCTTTAAAATTAATATTTTTGAATTAATTGACAAAGTAACGTTTACTATTATTAATCCACTACCGGTGTATTACCAGTGGGGACTATCAATTTATTCTCCGCCTGTCTGTCCCTCTGTCTGTTAGTCCGCAAAAACTGGATTGTGATTGTGGATACTAACACCTCCACACATATTATGAAATGTGCCCGTGTAAGTTTTTGTTCAATTTTGTCGTTTGGAGACTTTTTCTTGGTCTATCTTCAACAACAGCATTATGTGATTATGGATTAACGGCTACAAGTATTATTCTTCTTCTATGTCTTCTTCTTCTATGTTTTCTTCTTCTTCTTCTTCTTCTTCTTCTTCTTCTTCTGCTTCTGCTTCTTCTTCTATGTAAACATGTATATTTTAATAAATATAACAATGGCTCGTGTTTCATATCCCACTGTGTAACAGTGTGCTTCGTTTCGGTAAGGGACATTCATTTTGCTTAAAGCTACAGAGCCTCTGTATTAATCGATTTCTTCTTTTTAGGCGTGTCTTTATTTGTAACTTGATTTTCACCAACTGCTGCCGAAATCGGGTATTTAAGCGAGCAAATATAACGCAGGACATCATTAATTGTATATACATCGACCAGTGCATATCGTACCTGTACACAGTTAACATTATGATTTACAGAAGAAAAACAAATTGCCTCTTTCGGGTCTCGAACAGACGACCTTCTGATTTCAAGTCAGGTGCTCTATCCACTGGGATATAACTCTTCTTGAGAACATGGTATACAAACTACCATTTATTATGAGGCAGAATAACAACATATTTGAACGCAGCTCAAGATTTGTCCATAAATATATAGTCCATCTTGTCGGACGTGTAAATTAACATTGCCTAGTTTAATACTATATGTTATCAATATGAAACTAATATTCCGCCTAAAACAATCATACCTCAACTTGTTATTTAGCGCTTGATGAGTTTGTGTGCGCGCTAGTTATTACGTAATGCTTAGTGTTAATAATGAAAGAACATACCAATAAATAGCCGTGTTCTAGCGGTTAAACGTACGGCCATTAAATCTATTTTTTAATTATTTTTTTATAAAACTTTATTGATATTTACAACAATAATAACAGTATTACACATATAGACATTTGTAGATAATATATTCATTAAATATCACTTTCTGATCACTTACATTAAGTATAGTTGTAACGTTCAAACGAATTAGATATCAATCAATAACTTGTAAAACAATTGTACTATTCGTGTTTTTAACGATTTGCAGCGCTCCTTTATTAAACAAGGCAAATATATCCACACGGTTTGTTCTACACTCGCTTATAAAATATGATTTAAATATACAGAACGCAACAAGTGCTAACATCTCGTTTACGTCATATTATTCTTTAGAGTTTATTTTCTATCCGATTACAATAGTTTTAAGCGTTTTCATTGTCGCCGAGATGCCACATTTTTTTAACAAATATGTTACCTTCTCCCAAAAAGGTTCAACTTCTTCACAGTCTATGAAAAAGTGTTATATGTTTCCGTTTCACCACATACTCGACAAAATGGATTTGCGATGATCTTCCATATATATAGCATTTCCATAGAAGGAACAATTCGATGTATTAGTTATACTTAAACTGCTTAATTCGGTTATCGTTTAACGTGTGAATATGTGTATACACATGTTCCCAGATGAATGTAGTAGTAAAGTATGTATTCAAATAAGTATGAACATATGGTTTAGAAAACTTTTTATTTACTAAGCATTTATACATTTTATTATTATCTGTTGCTTTCAGGTCTACTTCTTTTCCTTTTGCGAAATAAATCTGTAGTTTATTGTTTTCCATTGCCTTTGGAATAACATGTTTGACTGTATTCATTTGAGATATCCAGTTTAATTTATCTGCCAGTTTATCTAGTATATGAGTTTCTGCTATTTCATCATTTTCATTTATTATATCATTAATGAAAATCAGACCTGATTCAATCCAGTTTTTGAAAATCAGACCTTTGCCATTTGTTTTCAGATCTTTGTTTCCCCAAATTATTTGATTTCTTATGACTTCAAAATTATCAAATTTCATGTAAGTTGTTTGGACTTACGTGTATCCAACTTTTGATCAAATCTACATAAAAGTCCGGTATAGTCTGGTAATTCGGGATCATTTTAATATTATCTATATTCATATGAAAAATCAAATAATTTTCACCAAAGGTATCCAGAAAATATCTTGGTAAAACGTTCCAGTTAGCTTCCTCATTATCTGTTAAAGACTTAACCCATTTTGTTTTAAGTGATATAAAGAAAGATGCAGGATCGCAAATTTCAATACCGCCGCTCAATTTGTCACCTATTAATGTAGTCATTTTTATTTTTTCGCGTTTTCCACTCCAAAGGAATGAAAAAATCATTGAATTTAATTGATTTAAAATATCTTGCGGCATTACCAATGACTGAACAAGATATACAAACTTCGGGAAAAAAGTGTTTTAAATATCTGAATTTTTCCAAAGAAGGTTAATTTTCTTTTTTGCCAATTTTTAATAGTATTTTCGCAGTTTTCTAATTTAGTGTTCCAATCCAGATCATTGCATTTTTGTTTATCATGTCCAAAATAAATACCTAGTGCTTTTATTGGCGTTTCTGTTCAATTAATATGTCCAACCTTATCTTTACATGATTTTAGTTTCCCAATCCAAAGCCCTTCTGTTTTATTACGATTTAAGAGCAACCCCGAATGTTTTACGAATTCTTCTATTAGATGGTAAGCAATCAATATTTCATTCTTTGATTTTAAAACTAATGTCGTGTTATCAGCAAGTTGGATAATTTTGATTGATTTTATTCCATTGGAAGTTTTAACTTTTATATCCTTTAACTCTTGATCGTTTCTTATGTTTAAGGCCATGATTTCAGCAACAAGTATAAAAAGTAGGGCGGATATTGAACATCATTGTCGTATACCTCTGCTGAGTTTAAAGAAGTCAGATTTACATCCGTTATTAATAACGCATGCATTACTTTTATTATAAAAGGTTTTTATCCAGTTGATAAAGGATGATTTAAAACCAAATATTCCAAGTACTAAAAACAAAACATTATTCCATTCTACTGTGCCAAATTGCTTTTCTAAAATCTAAAAACAAGATAACACCCTCAATATTAAGTCTCTCTGTATAGTCTATTATATCTTGGATCTGTCTAATGTTATATCCTATAAATCTATTTTTAATATACTCTTGTTGATCCATATTTATTATTTTCGGCAGCACTTTCTGCAAGCGTTTTGCTAAACTCGTGTCGCAGTTAGTCGCATTAAGCAGTGTTCTTGCACGCCAATTTTCTATATTATCTGGATCGCCCTTTTGAAGAGTAAAGAAAGAAACCTTGTGTTTGGCTCCTAGATAATTCGCCATTTCTATATCCCTCATTTGGTGATAGGAGAATTATGTTTCCTATTTTGTTCCAAAACGCCTGATAGAATTCGACTGTTAATCCGTCAAGTCCTGGGCTTTTATTACATTTCATTTCCATAAGAGCTGTTTCACATTCATTAATGTTAGTTCCCCATCACAAAGCGATGCATCACTATCATTAAGCTTTTTATCTAATGTAGATTTATTCAAATACTTTTTGACTTCGTCAACATTAATATTTTCTGAAGTGTACAGTCTTTGGTAAAATTTAAATTCTCTTTTAATATTTTCTTATTCTCCGTTATTTTATTTCCATTTACTGTTAATGAATGCATAGCTTTCCTTGTTTGTCGCGATTTTTCTAAACGTAAAAAGTATTTATTATTTTTTTCACCTTTTCCTAAATAATATATTCTTGACCTTATTTGAGCTCCCTTTGCTCTAAATAAATATATTCCTTCTATCTCAGCTTCTATTATACCTTTCAAAGTTTTGAGCTCGTCATTATCATATTTGTTATATAGCAATTTATTTATTTGTATAACTTTATCTTCTTGTTGTTTTAGGTATGTTCGTCTATCTCTTGCTTTTTGTTTCGCATAATTTATTGATTTATCTTTAATTTCAATTTCTTGAAATTCCCATATTATTTATCCGTTATACAGCTATCTAGGGTTTCATTTATTATTTGAATATAAAGCATGTCGGATAAATAGGAATTGTTCATTTTCCAATAACCGGATCCCCTATTAGAGGAATTTATTATTTTTAATGAAATTGCCAAATGATCGGTTCTTTTAATTAGTGCTGGTCTAATATCTGTACTACTAACCGAGTGGCGTAAATTGTCATCTGTTAACCAAAAGTCTATCCTACTCTTCTCAAAAACCATTTCTTCTTTTCCAAGTGAATTGTGTCTTATTTTTATTAAAATCCCGCCAAATATCCATTAATTTGTGATTTTTAATTAATTTTGATAAACTCATTACTGCTTTTTTATTAATGTGAGTCTGTCTGGATATTTTATCTTGAAGCGATAACGTGTCATTCATGTCGCCCCCTATTATTTTTATTCCTAAAGAATGTTCTTGAATTAATATATCTATGACTTTAAAAAATATATTTCGTTCATGCAGTTCGTTTGGTGCGTAAATATTTAATAGAGTGTATACATTTTTCTATTTCTAAATTAATAAGAATATATCTACCTTTGGTATCGGTGTTCATGTCTATTATATCACAGAGCAATTTATGTTTAACTATAATGGACCAACCTCTGCTATTATTTCTACCATACGCATTATATAAGTCGTACTCGCCAAATTCAGTTCGGAGATTGTTCGGCCATCACATCTTAAAAGCGCAAAGGCAGTGGTTCAAATCCCGTTCCGGGCAAGTCATTTTTTTCACATATATTCTGAAGCCCTATATTTATCGATGTTACGTGTACGAAGGCTAAATAAAAATGTGATATTTTACGCATCGATTTCTGCCTTATATACCGACTATTGTGGTGTTCGTCGATTTGAAACTACTTCACACATGGCTCAATCATATTCATGATTTATTATCAGTTAAAATATAGAAATATAAAAATAGAGACTATATAGCTTTAAGTAAAATACACACACGAACAAACAGAAGTTGTTTACCTTTATTTTGGTGTTTGAACAACCTCAGAAGTGGCGACGGGGCACTTTTGCATATGTATACCATTTTTTTGTTTTTCCAGCCGTATAGACGTGCATTACTAAATAAATTCCTTCATTCATAGATTAGCAACAATTTGAAAACAATTTCCATGCAAATCTTATGATCAAGATTTGCCTTTGACGGTCAACGCGTTCTAATTTGCATATGAAAGGCTACATTTATTTATTTTATTTTACAAGGAAATGCAAGCCATGGAAATGAGTATTTTTTTCAGTTCATATATTTGTTTTGTTAATAGTTATTTCAACCGTCCATTGTTTTCGCCTTTTTCAACCCATGTCTACCCCTTGATTACTTGAGGTTATGACCTTAACAAACAATATAATCAACCGGAAGTAACTACAAGCGTACATGAAACGTTTTGAAAAGAAGGAATTTCAGTGTTTAATTTCATAATAACTATATGTGTTCCCAACTAAGAGACATCTTCAGCAATTATTTGCGATAATAAGAAAGCTATCTGCTTAATAGTACAAACCATGAATATCTCAGGAACTTCCTGATTCAATTTCAGTTTAAGGTCCCAGTTAATTTAGGTTACAGGATAAACGTTTTATGTTAGGTATACATATACGTCTGTATACGTGAAACACAGCAGACATATTCGTAAAGAATAGTATATAGGTAGATTACCAAATGGGTGATCACCCTCTTGCTGACCGATCTCATGTGGATATGGTCATTCTTCTCTTTGCTTGGTCACCGATCGTGGAGGACTAAGCGCCTTTCCTATATCTGATTTGTATCTCACATGGCACTATTGCTTCTTCACATTGTTAGTTTGGCTATTTTTTTCATTATATTCTCACTAACATTTCCCTAGTCTTATAATCTCTGAATTCAACTGCTAATACTGCCTTACGTTCACCTTTGTATCATTCCTTACTGTTATCTCTGTATTTTTCTTTTCAGTTCTTCCTTACTATAACTTTCTTCTACTCTTACAAAGTACCGAATGATTTATTTCGTATTAACTTATTATTTTTAAAATTTTGTCTTTCCCCATCTGTACAAGCTATAGTTTCTGTCACCTTTGTCCTTCTCTGTCTTATTTCACTATGCAGCTTTGCTTTTATCATTGTATACGTGTGCCTTGCTATTACTTCGACATTCTTCATCAGGTCACCACTCTTGTTAATCATCCTTACTTCTCAATATTTTTAACCATTTCACGGAAGTGTCGTTTCATGGTAGATGTGGTATAAGTTGCTGTGTTGGTAGCTTATATATATAAAAAAAAAGCTTAGAATTACATTTGAGATCACTGTTGCTAAATAGAAAAAAATTGTTTCCGGACTTATTACTATAGCTAGAAATGAGATATTTGAACGAAAATTACTGTGTAGGTAGCTTATATGAAAATGAAACGTAGGATTCCATTAGATTTGTTCGTTGTAATGGTAGTTTACGTCATTTTTAGCACATGTTTAGCTATATATGTTAATAGATTTATGTTTGTGGTGGAGGCAGACCACCCACTTATTCCTGAGTAGAATAGTATACTTCCCGCCATCCGTAAGAATCGACACTTTCTCATTTATAAGTTGAGCTTCCAGCTGGATCGAACCCGCAGCGGTGAGAGGCGAGAAGGTTTACACCGCAACGTCGTTAACCCCTCGACCACGGATGCGATGATTGAGGTCATTTGGTCAAGGTCAAGGTTGCTGTTACTAAAACTAAATTAAAAACTCAGTGCAATTACTAGAGTGAGGAGTGAGATATTGAAGCTTATACGGAAATATATATTGGAACGAAACGTTGAGGGTAGCTTATAGAAAACTTGTTTTTCGCGTAATTTCGACGTCTCTTGCTCCTTTATATTCTTATTCCTTACTATCACTGCTTTACCATCACATCTGTATTCTTCTACCTGACGCGAATTTACTCAAGCAATTTAAAATTTGTTAAAAGATCTTTCGATTTTGTCGTCTCCTGTCGGATTAATATGAAAAAACTTATATGAAAAGAAACCGTGGGATTGCATTTGAGGTCGAGATGGCTGTAACTAGAAAGATAAAAAGGTTTCTGGACAATAACTTGTGTAAAGAATGATATATTGAAACGAAACTTGCTGTGTAGATAGCTTACGGGAAAATAAATAGGATGGTATATTTTATACAGAACGAAGGGGGAAAGTGGGACATTTAACTAATTAAATAGCTATTTCTATGGTGATGTGATTTATAAACTTCGTAAGATTCTAGGTCATGATCACTTTCATACTATCTTTGTTAAACTTGTTAAAAAGTTTATCAAAAGAGGTTATGACCCTATCATTTTGCAACGTACTGCGTGCTTGGTGGTGGACCCTTTTACAGTTCGCCACTATGCTTTCCTCTTTAATTGTACGATGACCGGACAGGCTGTGGACCCTATGATGACGCCTACCTAAAGCCCATTGGGACGGTGGCGTTTGATGTTTGTCCATGATCTTTCTTGTCGTGCCCTTAATGGTTTATTCTCTTACTGCTCTGGCTTCTGCAAAGTCATTGAGTACCTTCATTGTGGCTTTCTAGGCTATTGTTTTTCTTGTATTATATTTACACGAGCATATTTGTGTTTTACTTATATTGCCTATTGATGCTGCCTTGTTGGTTAGAGATTAGATCATAGCGGGGATTTCTTTATTTACACTGTCCTGTTTTAATGGGATGACAGTAGGGTAAGCGTGAGGTTTGGTGCACCCTAGAACCGGTTTAATCCCTCAGTGGCCTACTTAATTTCTTTCTTATTAAATCAGAACATGTACAAGTCTAAGCTGTTGAGTCTAAAATAGCTTTCTGTATTTACATTCCATTATGCTGGTACTTGTTATCAAAGTACACTTTGCTGGTTAAGATATGCTTGCTTCCCGTCTCGTCGATAAAACGGCGTACAGGGATTGGACCACATTGAACAATTATATCACGCAGTAGATGGCGCGCCATCGTAAAACCCTGTGTTCGCCATAAAGCCACATCTTTGACCTCGCTACACCCCAAATTATGACCTTGGGGATTTTTTTGATAGCACTGCATTGAATAACGTTCAATTTTATATGCAACACCACCATATTCAAAGAGAAATAATGTTTTTACCCCACCCACAGTTATTACGCGACCTCGTAACCGACGACGTCATTTCCGGTTTTTGAAAATAAACAACTTTTGACGTTTACTAAACGTCTGAATATTTGTTACTTTCGCGGCGTTTATAGCGTTATATAATTACGCTATTGTTATTTATTTATTGTAAATCTAAATGGGCCCCATTTGCTGCCATTCTCTTCCAATATCAGAACATTTTAATCATATATTTATGATCATTTGTTAAAAAAATCTAAATTTGTTTTCATTGCAATCGTTGTTTAGATGATTTTCTTGTAAATGTTACATGTCGTTGTACTCCTGAAGAAGGCGTAAAGCCGAAAGCGTTGGAGTATATATTTTAACTAGTATACAAGCTAGCTAGGAGTTTTTTCTTTATTTTGTTGAGAGCACTGCAAATGATAATTTTCCACATTGTATTTTAACAAATTACTCTATCATTTGGTATCCTTACTGGATCAGCATGTGGTTACATTTCTGTTGAATATGCTGATCTGACCGGTCATTTCAGTTCTGCCAGATGTTTGGATTATATATATATATACTACAATGTAGATTCCTTTAAAATTAATATTTCTGATTTACAAAGTAACGTTTATTAGTATTAGTACACTACCAGTGTATTACCAGTGGGGACTTTAAATCTACTCTCCGTCTGTCTGTCCCTCTGTCTGTATGTCCGCAAACACTGCATTCTTATTGTTGACAGTATTAACACCTTCACACATTTTATGAAATGTGCCCGTGTAAGATTTTGTTCCATTTTAATTTGGTCAACATCGGTCTAATTAATACCTTTCTACCCACTAGACAAGTCTCCTCCTTCTCCTCCTCTACTTCTGCTGCTTCTGCTTCTGCTTCTGCTGCTTCTACTTTTTCTTCTATGTAAACATGTATAATTTAATAAATATAACAATGACTCGTTTTTAAAATCCCACTGTGTAACACTGTGCTTCGTTTCGGTAAGGGACATTAATTTTGCTTAAAGATACAGAGACTCTGTATTAATCAATTTCTTCTTTGTAACTTGATGTTCACCAGCTGCTGTCGAAATCGGGTATTTAAGCGAACAAATATAACGTAGGACATCATTTATTGTGTAGACATCGACCAGTGCATATCGTACCTGTACACAGGTAACATTATGATTTACAGAAAAAGAAAAAGAAAATTGCCTCTTTCGGGACTCGAAAACACGACCTTCTGATTTCAAGTCATGTGCTTTCTCTGAGAAACCTGTATACAAACTACCATTTATTATGAGGCAAAATAACTTAACATATTTAAACGCAGCTCAAGATGAATCCATAAATATATAGTCCATCTTGTCGGACGTGTAAATTAACATTGACTGTTGTAATACTATATGTTATCAATATGAAACTAATATTCCGCATCAAAACAACCATACCTCGACTTGTTATTTATCGCTTGATGAGTGTGTGTACGCTAGTTATTACGTAATGCCTATTTAGTGTTAATAATGAAAGAACATACAAATAAGTAGCCGTGGTCTAGTGGTTAAACGTACGGCCATCAAAACTTAAAAGCGCAAGGCAGTGGTTCAATCACATTCCGGGCAAGAAATCTTTTTTCACATATATTCTGAAGCCGTATATTTATCGAGGTTACATGTACGAAGGCTAAATAAAAATGTGATATTTTACGCATCGATTTCTGTCTTATATACCGACTATTGTGGTGTTCGTTGATTTGAAACTACTTCCCACGTGACTCATTCTTATTCTTAAGTTATTACCATTTAAAATATAGACTCTGTAGCGTTAAGTAAAAACACACACGAACAAATAGCAGTTGTTTACCTTTATTTTTGGTGTTTGGACAACCTCTGAAGCGGCGATAGAGCACTTTTGCATATGTATACATCCAAATGGAGGCAGCTTCAATGATTTCCAGCCGTGTACACGTGCACTACTAAAAAAATATTTCATTCATAGATTAGCACCAACTTGAAAACAATTACCATGCAAATCTTATGATCAAGATTCATCTTTGACAGTGAACGTATTCTAATTTACATATGAAAGGCTACATTGATTTATTTTTTTACAAATAAATGCAAGCCATCGAAATTAGTATTGTTTTTAGTTCATATATTTGTTTTGTTCATAGTTTTTTCAACCGTTCATTGTTTTTTCCTTTATCACTCTTTGTCTACCTCCTGATTACTTGAGGTTATGACCTTAACAAACACTATAATCAACCGGAAGTAACTATAAACGTACATGAAACGTTTTGCAAAGCAGGAATTTCAGTGTTTAATTTCATAATAACTATATGAGTCCCATTTTCTGAGACATTTTCAGAAATTATTTGCGATAATAGGAAAGCTATCTGCTTTCATAGTCAGAGGCAATAATAGTACAAACCATGAATATCTCAGGAACTTCCTGATTCAATTTAAGTTATGCAAATTTAGGTTACAGGATAAAAGTTTTAAGTTAGTTTACATATACGTCTGCATACCTGAAACACAGCAAACATATTCGCAAAGAATATTATATAGGTTTTTCGTTTTTTATGTATACCAAAATTAGATAAAGATATTCATGATATTGCCTTAATTCTGTTAACAGAATCAAGACATGTTATTTGGACATGCAGAAATTTGACGAAGCATGAAAATAAACAATATACACAATACTCTTTTGTCCATACATTTTTAAATAAAATTAAGTACAGAATGTATGCTGATTTTTCGCGAATGAATTCTCTTAAGTGTGGACATTTTTGGTGTGATAATGGCTTTGGCACGTTAGATTTCACAAACAACGATTTCTCGTTTGACCCTTGTCTTGACATTAATACATATTTCTCACCAGTTCCTATCGTTTCGTAGTTTACATACACAATGTGTCATTACAGTTATACTCTTTTATCAAATTCTGTTTCATTAACCATTATTACTCATGTATTTTAAGAATTTTTGTTTAAACGCAATATTAAAGTCTTCTTCTCGTTTCAGATATGTTTTTGTTGCTCAAGTACTTTGATGGAGGATGAAATAAATGTAACCATGTTTATGTTGAGAACTAGTTCTTCAAAAAATGTGTTTGAATTTATTTTGTCACTTACATCCGTTTTATTTACCTTTACAACACTTGTATCTTTCACGCTGGTGCCTTTTCCCGGGATGTCAGGTGGTTCCCGACCTTACCTCGCGGGGGAACGCACTGAGGTGTATAGTTGCCAGTGATATTTTTTTTATTAAATTGTAAGTCGCATGCATATGGGACAAGTCTTTCGTAAAATATAGTTTCTCAACAACTTGTACTTACATGTTTTGTAAACGGCACTCGCTTACGGTTTTTTTAATTGCATTTGTTAAGTGTTACTCTAAGTATAGTATTAATAATTTATGCTCACTCATTTTTTAAATAACATACAAACTCTTCTCCCCTGGACATAACAAATCACCAGTGTTAAATCGGTTTTCCAACGGACATGAACAGTACTGTGTGTGATATATATTGGACATGAACAGTGATAGTGTTTGTTTTTTTCATAGTGAGCATTTTTTAATTATTCCAGTAATCTCTTCTGTTTACGAGTGCCGTCCAGATGACTGTTTACACCATCTGGTTCTTAATTGTAAATAAATAATAAAGATATATGAAAAACAAAAAATTGCCAAATGGCTGATCAACCTTTTGATGACCGCTCTCATCTTTGCTTGGTCACCGGTCGTGGTGGACAAAGCGCCATTCTTATATCTTACTTTTATTTCACATGGCCTATTGCTTCTACTTTGGCTAATCTTTTCACTACTGAGTATATTCTTACTAACCTTTTACTTACCCTAGTCTTATAATCTCTTAATTCACCTTCTAATGCTGCCTTACCTTTACCTTTGTATTCCTTATATCATTCCTTACTCCTATCTCTGTATTTTTCATTTGAATTCTTTCTTCCTATCTTACTATACCTTTCTTCTACTCTACTCTCACAAAGTACCGAATGATTTTTAAAATGCATTTTTTCTTTCCACATTTGTACAAGCTATAGTTTCTGTCCCCTTTGTCCTTTTCTGTCTTATTTCACTATCGAGCTTTGTTTTTGTTTTTTGGACTTCTATCACCTCGACATTCTTCATACGGTCACCACTCTTGTTAATCTTCCTTACGTCTCAATGTTTTTAATCATTCCACGGGAGTGTCGTTTCATAGTATGTGTTCAGTAATTTGCTGTGTTGGTAGCAAGAAAGCTTAGAATAGTATTTGAGATCACTGTTACAAAAATAGAAAAAACGTTGTTTCCGGACTTAAACTATAGTTAGGAATGAGATATTGGAACAAAACTTACTGTGTAGATTGCTTATATGAAAAGGAAACGTAGGATTGCATTATATTTGCTTGATTTAATGGTATTTAACGTCACTTTTAGCACATAATAGACTATATATGACGCTCGATTTGGTTTTCTTGAGGAGGCAGACTACCCACTTATTCCTGGGTAGAACTGTATACCTCCAGCCATCCGTAAAAATCGACACTTTCTCACTTGTAAATTGAGCTTCCAGTGGAATTCGAACCCGCAGTGATGAGAGGCGAGAATGTTTACACCGCAACGTCGTTAACCCCTCGACCACGGATGCGCTGTTTGTATTTAAGGTCATTTGGTCAAGGTCAAGGTTGCTGTTACTAAAAATAAACTAAAAACTCAGGGCAATTACTAGAGTGAGGAGTGAGATATTGAAGCTTATACGGAAATATAGATTGGAACGAAACGTTGTGGGTAGCTCACGAAATCTCACCTTTATATTCTTATTCCTTACTATCACTGCTTTACCATGACATCTGTATTCTTCTACCTAACGCGAATTTGACTCCTTTCGTACTATCACCTACGTATTCTTCCTTGTTATTACGTTATGCTGTCGTACACTTTTTACGTTTTGTTTATATCAGTGCCAAATTATTCTTCCACATGCGTACACACTTTATGCTTCACTTCCAAGACAATCCATCTGTCGGTATGACTGAGAAACGATTCACTTCCAGTACTGAGGCACAATCCATCTGTCGGTACGACTAAATAACGAATATTTGCTTATATACATAGACACTGCAATATTTACAAACATGTGCAAATGATTCAGAAGGAAGCCTGTTTCCTTAACACAATTGTATGTGTAATGTTTAATACATTAGCGTATAAGTAAATTCCATGGTAGAATATGATATGTATAGCGATCATGAAGACTACTGTCCGGTTCCGTCTGACTTTGCTTGATGATTTAAAAATGTTTTTAGTTATTATTTATTTATTAAAGAAGACGGGGAATGAAAATATTATTTTTGTTGAATTGATAAACCGGATTGCTGAGTAGTATATTTAATGAGGGTATCGGCATTGTTTCTTCCAGAGCGGGGTTTACTCAATCTATTTAAAATTTGTTAAAAGCTTTAAACGGCAAGCATATTATTGTTTTTTAAACTGGCTAAAAATAAGTATAAAAGTCGAACAGTAAATACAGCTTTCACAGAACACAGTAAACCCAAAAACACTTAAAAAGACAAACATGAACGGCAATGTTAATAAGGAATAAAGGCACATGATGTCAAAATCACAAAAAGGTTTGACAACAGGGCTACCGCCTTGGAACGGTCAGTGGCACAAATGCCGAAGGGAGTTTAAACCAGGTTATAGGGTACACCAAACCCCACACTTACCCTACTGTCATCCCAATAAAACGGGACAGTGTTAATAAAGAATTCCCCGCCATGAAATATTATCTAACCAACAAGGCAGCATTAATAGGCAATATAAGTAAAACACAAAGATGCTCGCTTATATATAAATACAAAAAACAATAGCCTAGAAAGACTAAGCTTTAGTTGACCATGATATACAAAATATGAAAGTTGTTTTTGCCAGTTGTTGTTTTTAACGATGGAGTGCTTTGGTTGAGAGATATGTTTAACACATTTTTTGAGACCCCGAGAGGGAAAACTGTGCTATATATACTACCGGGATGCCTACTAGGTGGTTGAGTATTTTGTATATCATGTTCAACTGGCATTGTCTTAGGTATCTCACAATCTAGGTCATCGAGCATGTCTCTAACACTGCTGATGTTATGAGAAATGGTTAACCTGGCTACATCTCTATCTTAATCTTCGACTGGGAAGTGGAAGCTGCAGATCGATGCACAGGAATAAAGTAAGCAGATGTTTAAGTTTAGCGGCTGCTCTATTTTTCACTAGCCTCTTCAAGTCTCCTGTAGCTTGGTACTGTCCTCTGTAGTATTGAAAGCTGTATATATTATGTTCTCTCCTGCAAATAACCTGGTGTTAGAGTTGACACAGTCTGGCAGATCGGTCATAAAGAGTACGAAGAGCAGTGGATCTAGTACAGTGCACTGCTGGAATCCGCTGACTACCGGTGCTTTGTCTGATATCGCACGATCGATTATGTCAGTGGGCTTCTATTTTACATAAAGCATTGGGTCCAATGAAGTGTATTGTCTCTTGTCCCATACATATCAAGCTGTTTAGAAGTCGTATGTGATGGAATCGATCGAAAGCCTGCGTTTGACCAAACCTATGTTAAAGGTACTCAGCTGGTTACTGAAGATACTCAGCTGTTTACTAAAGATACTCAGCTGCAATGGTTACAAATACAAATATTACTTATAATTCTTGCAATTAATTGATACCTTATGTTAATAAATATAAAATCAAATTTAAAATGTATAGTTGGTAATGAAGAAATGGAAAACATTTAGCACATGTTTTGAAGATATACACACAAACAACTATCTGTCTTGCTCTTACAATCATATATTCTTATGGTTCTTAATATAACCAGGTCCCAGTGGATAGCACGGTCGACTTGAAATCCGGAAGACCTGGATCACTGTTACTGCACATAGAAAAATATGTTTCTGCGAAGTAACTTTAGTTAGGAATGACAAATTAGATAAATTAGAACGGAACTTGCTATGTTGAGTCGGAAATGGATTCCTTGACCACTCCGACAACACCCCCCACCCCCACCCCCACATCCCCACCCACTCTCATTCCCCACACGCACACACGGCCCCCACCAAAAACACACAAAACACACACAAAAACTAGCCATAGACACCAAAATTGATTGTCATAGATAATTCGGAAGCCAGTATATTGTATTTTTTATGTCACGGCAGCCATTTTGGCACCGTCCTATATATTTGTAAAATGGATTCATTGATCCCAAAACCTTAGTCACAAACACCAAAATGATTGTCCTAGCTAATGAAAAAGCCAAGCTATGGTCATTTTAATGTCACGTGTGCGGCAGCTATCATGGAAGCCATCTTGGATATTTCTATTTCCTCAATGATGCCAATGAATCCGATTCAGAATCAGCAAACCTTAAATATATCAAAACGATGAAAACACATTGTGTGGACGATAATTTTGGATTTTGTTGTCTCCTGTCTGACTTATATGAAAAGACTTATATGGAAAAAAAACGTGGGATTGCATTTGAGGTCGAGATCGCTGTAACTAAAATTAAAAAGAAAAAAATGTTGTGTTTGTGATGTCTTATTTGGACTTTTATTCATCTTTAAAGGTGTTCTTTGTTTCTGTGTGTGTTTGCGGTTGACTGTCGTCCTTGAATGCTGCTTTTCCTGTTCGATTTGTATATCTATATTTTCTGGACAATAACTTGTGTAAAGAATGGGAAATTAGATAAGATGGTATATTTTATACAGAACGAAAGGGGATTTCCTTCTACTTCCGACTTTATAAATCAAATGCGAATGCTTTATGATACTCATGTTTTATCTTATAAACCCCGTGTTATTAATGTATAATTGAAGTGGAACATTTAACTAATTAAACAGCTATTATATAATAGATTACTAATTATCCGTGAATTTCTTTCTTATTAAATCAGAACATGTACAGGTCTAAGCTGCTGAGTCTAAAATAGATTTCTGTATTTACCTTCCATCATGCTGGTACTTGTTATCAAAGTACACTTTGCTGGGTATGATATGCTTGCTTCCCGTCTCGTCGATAAAATGGCGTACAGGGATCGGACCGCATTGAACAATTATATCACGCAGTAGATGCCGTGCCATCGTAAAAGCCTGTGCTCGCCATAAAACCACATCTTTGACATCGCTACACCCCAAATTATGACCATGGGGCTTTTGTTTATACCTCTGCCTTGAATAACGTTCAATTTGATATGAAACAACACCATATTCAAAGAGAAATAATGTTTTTACCCCACCCACAGTTATTACGCGACGTCGTAACTGACGAAGTCATTTCCGTTTTTTGAAAGTAAACGATTTTGACGTTCACGACGTTTACTAACGGTCTGAATATTTGTTGCTTTCTCGGCGTTTATAGCGTTATATAATTACGCTACTATTATTTTTTTTATTGTAAACTAAATGGGCCCCTTTTGTGGCCATTCTCTTCCAATATCAGAACATTTTAATCATATCTTTATGCTCATTTGTACATTTTTTCTAGATTTGATTTCATTGCAATCGTTCTTTAGATGATTTGTTGTAAATGTTACATGTCAATATAGATTCCTTTAACATTAATATTTCTGAACTAATTTACAAAGTAACGTTTACTATTATTAGTCAAGTACCAGTATATTACCAAGGGAAACTATAAATTTACTCTCCGTCTGTCTGTCCCCCTGTCTGTATGTCCGCAAAAACTGGATTGTGATTGTGGACAGTATTAACACCTCCACATATTTTATGAAATGTGACCATGTAAGTTTTTGTTCCATTTTAATTTGGTCGTATGGAGCCTTTTTTCTTGTTCGATAACTGCATTATGTGATTATGGATTAACGGTTTCAGGTATTTTATGAAATGTCCCATGTTAAAAAAACAAGGGCATTGCCGAGCGGAGCATATAAGCCCGTCGTTTCATTGTTGTAGTACTAATACCTTGAAGGAAAATAATTCAAAGAAATATAAATCAGAGCACTATGGACATTTATCAGATGTATTCATCGTGTCATGTTGAAGATATTTACAAAGTTTTCACATTTTCTAAGTATCGAGTTTCTAGTAGAGAATGTCGAGTTTCGAGTAGAGAAAATCGAGTTTCTAGTGGAGAATTTCGAGTTTCGAGTAGACAATATCGAGTCATTGTAATAATGGTTATTTATACGTTAATTATATATCTAAATTTATTTATAAAATACATTTAGTCATTAGTATTTTAACAGTGAAAGAAATCAATTAAATACTAATTCATATATGCGTTCAGGCTCTTATAGTCTCGGCTTCGAGCGCAGACACTTAGGGATCACTTTGTCCGTCGTCCGTCTTTCGTCGTCGTTCGTAATTCAAAGAAATATAAATCAGAGCACTATGGACCTTTATCAGATGTATTCATCGTGTCATGTTGAAGATGTGTAATAAGTTTTTACATTTTCTAAATATCGGGTTTCTAGTAGAGAATGTCGAATTTCGAGTAGAGCAAGTCGAGTTTCGAGTAGAGAAAATTGAGTTTCGAGTAGAGAATATCCTGTTTGAAGAAGAGAAAATCGAATTTCGAGTGGAGAATATCGAGTATCGAGTAGGGAAAATCGTGTTTCGAGTGGAGAATATCGAGTTTCGAGTAGAAAATATCGAGTTTCGAGTAGAGGAAATCGAGTTTCGAGTAGACAATATCGAGTTTCGAGTAGAGAAAATCTAAGTTTGAAAATTACTAACGGAAAGCAGTCAAATATGAGCAGCAATGGTGTTATAAAGGCAACAGGGGTGTATCCAAGTATTTTCATATTTTTCTTATAATCACATCTGTCTAATTAATACCCTTATATCCACTGGACAAGCCTCCTCTTCCTCTTCTTCTTCTTCTTCTTCTTCTTCTTCTTCTTCTTCTGCTTCTGCTTCTGTTTCTGCTGCTTCTGCTTCTTCATTTATATTTTAATAAATATAACAATGACTCGTTTTTAATCCCACTGTGTAACATTGTGCTTCGTTTCGGTAAGGGACATTCATTTTGCTTAAGTAAAAAACACACAAGAACAAATAGCAGTTGTTTACCTTTATTTTTGGTGTCTGAACAACCTCAGAAGTGGCGATGGAGCACTTTTGCTTATGTATACCTCCAAATCCAAACGGAGGTAGCTTCAATTATTACCATCAGTGTACACGTGCACTACTAAATAAATTCCATCATTCATAGATTAGTTTGTTGCTCCCAAAGATAAGTGATTAGTAGCATCGGCATAAGTTTTACTTTGTTTGCTGTTTTTGAAACATGCTCGTGTGTAATTGTTATGGGTAAAATGTAGAAAGAAAGGAAGTGTAAAACCAGTAACAACAGTTGTAAAATATAATCAACAAATTTATTCAAATAGCCTGTACAATGAAAAATATTCACTTACAAAATATAAATAATTAGATCCAGTATTTCCTTAAAATCTGATTTTAGAATGAAGTCCAAATACTATTGGCAAGTGTCCCTTTAATAAAAAATTGTCATATGTCCCTTTAAGTATGCACAATAGTCCAAATAATCTATAATCACTTCTAGTATCGATGAGTAAAATAATTGTTAATAGAATTCCTCTCACAATATATATTATTAATTCAAAAGCATCCCAATATTTTCACAATGTTTCTTTTAACTATCTACTTAACTCTCAATACTGAGCCAAATTCTGAACTCCACACACTGAATAAATATCAACCCCAAAAGGCTGTATTTATACTGTAATAGAACGTCATAGAACATCATAGAAGCTTTATAAGATAAACATGTTATTTACTTAACCTTGAATGACAGAAGCACAAAAACGTCATTTGATGTTAAATGAAAATATCAATATATATTTGACCTCATCCAGAACCTTCTATTTGTTACTAATTTTAAATGAATGCCTGGGATGACATAAACAATAACAGGTTTACAGGTATGAAATCACTAATTATTTTCCCCCTAGACACCAATATTAAAGTGTCACATATTAATGATTTGCTGCAAATTCAACTCAAGTATAGATAATGCAGCAGTGTAATGTTCATATAGAAAACTAATTTTCCACTTGAAAAATCACCAGAAAAGGTGGGCTCACAAGACATGTAAGAAAGATCTTGTTTGTTTACTAAACAGGTCAACGGTACAGTTGTTTTCATGTGATTGACTATTTTCATTGCTCACAAAGTGTAAGCATAGAGTCGAAATTTCGAAAATGTTCATCAGTGATTCAGTAACCTATAGAAATGGGCAGTTTTCCCTACTTATAATGACCATTTCCATCAAAAAAGGAGGGATTACTTTTTATTATAGGAACTACATTGGACTAACCTCGGAGGTTTACATGTAATTAGTGGTGGTAAACCTATACCATCATCATTATAAACACTCATAGGTAACAGTAATATCTATGCAATGCTAATTACGGTTATATGAATCATATGCTTTATTTTAATAGTCGGGTCAAATGTTCGTGAGGGCTTTTGTTGTATTGTTATATGTGTCTTGTCGACTTTTATCTTATCTTACCTGAAATGTGGATTGATCATGCACTCAGCAGTCTCTATTCCGCTGTATAGACTTCTCTGAGGTGTTCACATCAGTATGCTGCGTTTAATGTTATAACGTTCAACGATGAATACATATATACATGCATGTTGATGAAGATGATGCTTGAAATCCTGGGGTGAAAAAAAAACATTCTTTATCGCGAATTACTTAAGAATTGGTTTGCAAAATTTCGGAATTAATGCGGTTTTGAACGCCAGTAGTGAATGTCGATTTGCCATAAAGCCTTATCGCCAGTAATGAATGACAAATTCCTCGATGAAATGCATTAGCGCTAAAATTGCATTAGTGGTTATAATTTACTTTTTTGAAATCAGAATCAAATAACATCTTCAATCCTAAAAACGTTTGTCTTTTTTCTGAATAACTTTGGACAACTCTTATGTTTGAAGCCAAAAATTCAACCTATTTGATTTGATGGCTCAAATATTATAAACATGAACAAACATAAGGACATAGCCAGTCTAAATACCGGCGTTTAATGCGGTTTTTGAACGCCGGTTGTAAATGCCAAATTGTCCATTAAGCTTAAACGCCAGTATTGAATGGCAAATTCTATTCCACAATTTGCTATTCAATACCGGCCTTCAATACCGCATAAACGCCGAAAATGTGCGATTCAGTTCTTATATTTACATTATTTTCCGTTATGGCTAAAAAGTGTAAGAAAGATAAATATCGTCAGTGAATTAAGCCATTCTATTGAGGTACTTCCGGATGCGTGCGCAGTCAGTGCGGAAAAATGAGGTTTATACAGACTTTGACGATTTTCTTCTTTCAACAGAAAGATTGTTATGTATTTGACTATAGTCAGGCGCGTACCTGGAGGCTTTTTCCCATTACGCAAGATGTGACCGTGCTAGTGGGGTCCGGGGGCATGCTCCCCCTGAATTTTTTAAAAATAAAGACGCCAAATTTGATATGACGAACCAAAAATACACGGATTTTCTTACAGATTTTGATATTTTTACTACACAAGAGTAAATTAGTGTCATGCCATTAAGCTCCATATGTCAGCTATGTTCAAATAATGTATAAAATACGGTTAAAAAAAAAGGTTTGCTTCTCAGATTTTCGTATCTGCGAATAGGCAGGTACGCGCCTTATAGTAAGTTATTGCATGTGTCGGAATAAGGGTTAAGGTTAGACTGACTGAAATTTTAAGTAAAAGTTAAGAAAATCTCTAGGGGTTTAGCGACCATATTTGTCAAATTCTAAAGCCGTTTAAAAAAACCGGGATACGTCTTCGAATCCATTAACACTAAATCGATCTAAACTAAAACAAATTACCGAATACAGCGAGGAAAACACATGAATTAAACGTATCCTCCATGCCACGTGAGGAAAACCGACGTTCAGCTGCACCCACTAAGGGATCATTCATTGAAGAATCCATTTAAACACCACTAACGGAAAATTCAGTAAATAACCTAATTAAAGTGTAACTAGTTTGATGATTGTAATTACTAACGTATTTAAATAACGATTTGGAACACGCTTTAAAAATGTTGTTCTCGTGATAATTCCCAAATATCATTTAAAGGTACTCACGAAAATCTCTGAAACACGTGACGTCCCTAAACATCTCTAAAACACGTGACTTCCCTAAACATCTCTAAAACACGTGACGTCCATAAACATCTCTAAAACACGTGACGTCCCTAAACATCTCTAAAATATGTGACGTCCCGTTACCTTTTCTACATAACTTGCACATTTGCACATCGTTATTAATAAGTATAGGAATAGTCAAAACAAAATGTTTTACAGATACTCAACAAAAAAAGAAACGCTGATGTTGATGCTGATTGTCTAGACAGCAAAACAGGAAAAAAAATAATGACGTTTTAAGAATAATAAGATAGACCGCCAACAATAGTCCAAACAAAGATGTTTTTGAAAAGCTCAGTACACAAGGGAGTTAGCCCCCTTTTTTGCTTAAAAAAATTAAATCTACGAAAATTAACGAAATTTGTCCGAGACAATATTCTCTATATGTTCCTTACCAAAAAAATCACAAATAAACAAAACACAGATTGTGTAGATGGCAGCTTTTGATTATCAACAATCGTCAAATTACCTCTCTTTAAAATGTCCATAGAATCCATAAAAGATTATAGTTTGATAAATTTGAAATTGTTTAATTGGATATTTAGTACTCGCTTAAGTGTGATTACAAACAATAAACAATATTTTATTAAAACGCTGTTTAAGCTTTTATACGCCCTCAAAAACTGGCCAATGGAAATACCAGCAAAAAAGTCGGATTTTTCCTTTTTTGTTCAGTATATAACTATTTGTTGATAATATCATGTATATAGCACCAATAGTACATATATATATAAACATACGGTAAAATTTTGTTAACTATTATTTAAATATATTTAAGCAGATTTCACGTCAAACGATAATGGATTAATTAATTAAAGCGTTATTTTTGGATAACTGATTTCTGAGGGTCCCTTAAAAGATGCGCTGTCCTATAGTGTCTTGATGGCGACAGTAAAACAATTAAAAAGATTAAGTTTGTAACAAAACTATCGCTGTTAGTTTGCAGCCTCGAACATTTTTTCGATGAAAGTAACATTTTCAAGAGTTACTATACATGCATAATTGTTTTCAACAAATATCCAAAATTGTTTTGCTACTTTATAAAATGAAAATGGACAATGATTGAGACAACTAATATATGTAGATATTTTGTAAAATCATAACCCTGAGCTATATACCCTATGATAATATGTCGTCCTTTGACTTTTAACTATACTGTTAACACTACATTTACAGGCAGAGCAGGGTAACGAAGAATGCTATCATATCTTCCTGCAGTATAACCTTCTCACACTTAGGAGTGTGCCTTTAAATAAGGCTTTTAAATTAACCTTTCTCCTGTTGTTGATAATGATGCATTGATCATTTCATTTGAGGAGTGTGCTTCATTGTAAGGAGTGTGTGTTTTGCATTAAAAGACAATCCTATATCAAGGGACTAAATGATGTTTTCCGGAATAACATTTACATTCCAACCGGGTTGGCGGCCTAATGGTGGAGCGTTCACCTCGCGTACCGTTGTACAATCAGCCGGGTGGGCGACCTAGTGGTGGAGCGTTCACCTCGCGTACCGTTGTACAATCAGCCGGGTGGGCGACCTAGTGGTGGAGCGTTCACCTCGCGTACCGTTGTACAATCAACCTGGTGGGCGGCCTAGTGGTAGAGTGTTCACCCCGCGTACCGTTGTACAATCAGCCGGTTGGGCGGCCTAGTGGTAGAGCGTTCACCTAGCGTACCGTTGTACAATCAGCCGGGTGGGCGGCCTAGTGATAGAGCGTTCACCTAGTGTACCGTTGTACAATCAGCCGGGTGGGCTGCCTAGTGGTAGAGTGTTCACCCCGCGTACCGTTGTACAATCAGCCGGGTGGGCGGCCTAGTGGTGGAGCGTTCACCTCGCGTACCGTTGTACAATCAGCACGGGTGGGCGGCCTAGTGGTGGAGCGTTCACCTAGCGAACAGTTGTACAATCAGCCGGGTGGGCGGCCTAGTGGTAGAGCGTTCACCTAGCGTACCGTTGTACAATCAGCCGGGTGGGCGGCCTAGTGGTAGAGCCTTCACCTCGCGTACCGTTGTACAATCAGCCGGGTGGGCGGCCTAGTGGTAGAGCGTTCACCTAGCGTACCGTTGTACAATCAGCCGGGTGGGCGGCCTAGTGGTAGAGCGTTCACCTCGCGTACCGTTGTACAATCAGCCGGGTGGGCGGCCTAGTGGTAGAGTGTTCACCCCGCGTACCGTTGTACAATCAGCCGGTTGGGCGGCCTAGTGGTGGAGCGTTCACCTCGCGTACCGTTGTACAATCAGCCGTGTGATAATACTGGTGTCAAAATACACGGCAGCATCTCAATATGAGCGACGCTTTATTAGATTTTTTTGAATTTACGTTGGTCGACGACGAACAATTTCAGATTCCTAAATTATTCTTGAACTCTACTCCTTTAATGTGCAACCCCGAAGTGAAAGGAAAATGACTTTGTAAACACGTGTTTATAAGTGCATGGCAAAATCCGAGTAGGCGGAGTTTAGTTTTTCCATATTTGGAAGTTGAACCACTTAATAAAATCGCTTAATAGATATTGCAAATCTTGGTCCTATATATAAACATAAGAGGAAATAAATATTGAAAATCTGTCGATGCTCATTGCGAATGAAAGACTATTTCTTCGTTATTTGTTATTTGCCTTGATATAAAAAAAACAAGAATGCAGTTCCGTTTGGTTATGTTTAATGTGTTCTCGTAAATATAAAGGTAAAATACACATTTAAATTTGTTATCTGTAACTGATATTTTGGTCAAGTCAAATACATTATAATAAATACACCACAATGCAAATTAGAGTATAATTTACACAACATAATTTGAACTATGGGGCAAATGTCCCACCCTGGCATTTTTATACTGTGGAGGGTGGGGGGTGGGAGGGGCAAATGTTCTAGATATCTTTTGAACTGGGGGACAAATGTCCTAGCTTACATTTCTCAGTTGGGGAGAAAATGTCCTCCATAACATTTCACTTGGGTGGTTAAATGTCCACCTGTTCATATACCACCTCCAAATGAAAAAATCTCAACTGATTACCAGCCGTGAGATAGTGAGATCCAGTTAGCATAACTTATTAATTATATTTCTTTTAACTTCACACATACAATCTCCGAATGGACTACCTGGGAGATATTCTTCCCTGTGGGTCCAGTTAACCTTGGTGTGTAATCTGTTCTTTATTAGAATATAATTTATGACCCCTTGTGATGTAAAGTTGTTTATATCATACGTTGACGTATTATTAAAAAATAAGCCTTAATCAGAGCATGTTTGTGTCATCTCAGCATGAAACTGTCTATGGGGTAAACGCTGGACTGTCTATGGGGTAATGTAGTCGTGTTTGAATCAGGATATTAGCAATCGGTATGACAACTTGAAGAAAATGTGTTCGTTTGTGTTTCTCTATGGGATTTTATTGAGGCAACCAATATTTTAATATTTTGCTAATGCATGTCCATGATTGCGAATTTTCATTGAAAATGTGTCTTCAACAACCAATGAAATGACAAAGATAAAGGTGAGCATCCTTTTGATGTAGGTTTTGATTTTTTAACTACGTGATGGTGGTGGTAGTGACGGTGGCAGTGAAAAATGGTATATCCGACCAATTACTTTATGGACATCCTGTTGTATCCGACCGTGTGTCGCACTGGCAAACTCCTTATGTATTCTATGTAATATCTAGTAGTAGTGCCGATAATCGGGTACTACAGAATGGTATCCGGGGTACATTTATGGATTAGGAAGAGGAGTAGGGGAGGAAGAGTAATAGGAGAAAGAGTAGCCGGTTTGGAAGAGGAGTAGGGGAGGAAGATTTGTAGACAGAGAAAGAGTAGTCGGTTTGGAAGAGGAGTAGGGGAGGAAGAGGAATAGGGGAGGAAGAGTAGGAGGCGGAGAAAGAGTAGTCGGTTTGGAAGAGGAGTAGGGGAGGAAGAGGAATAGGGGAGGAAGAGTAGGAGGCGGAGAAAGAGTAGTCGGTTTGGAAGAGGAGTAGGGGAGGAAGAGGAATAGGGGAGGAAGAGTAGGAGGCGGAGAAAGAGTAGTCGGTTTAGACGAGGAGTAATGGAGGAAGAGTAGTAGGCGGAGAAAAAATAGTCGGTTTGGAAGAGGAGTAGGGGAGGAAGAGTAGTAGGAGAAAGAGTAGTCGGTTTGGAAGAGGAGTATGGAAAGAAGAGGAGTAGGGGAGGAAGAGGAGTAGAGTAGGAATAGGAGTAGGGAAGGAAGTGCAGGCGGAGAAAGAATAGTCGGTTTGGATAAGGAATTGGGGAGGAAGAGTAATAGGAGAAAGAGTAGTCGGTTTGGAAAAGTGTTAGGGAAGGAAGAGGACTAGGAGAGGAAGAGGAGTAGGAGTTGTTGAGGAGGAATTGAAGAAGGAGGTGTTGAGGAGGAGGAAAAGAAAGATGAGGGTGAGGAAGAAGAGTAGGAGGATGTTTTATGATAGAAATATCTGATGGGGATTTTTTACGATTTGGTAATTTATCCTAATCATAATTTACCTTACAATCTGATTATATTCACTTATTTACCCTATTCCTTGTTCGACCAATCAGAAGACCCCAAACAATTTTAATATTTGACCTTATATAAGTTTACAGCATACTTAGGGAGATTGGATTAGTCTTCTACTTCATGCTATGTTTGAGAATCGCCGACACACGTGTCTTTACCAGAGAAAACAGGGGAAATAAGTCATTACTCTTTGAACAATAATATATCCATATATTAAAAAAGACATGTTTTTTGTGAAAAAAAAACAGCTTCTTTAGGTTTAAATATTGAACTTTTGTTATTTTATTACTATGTTCACGAAATGTTATTAAGAAAGTTTATAATAAAAAATAAGTTAGTATACCCACGTTTTAGGAACAAAAAACAGGGTTATTAAAATCGCCTCCGTTCGTCCATCCGTCCGTCCGTCCGTTATCATATCTCCGGGGCCGGGGTTAAAGGTCAAATGCACTAAAAATTCAATTACACTGTAATTTTTCAATATGTTTGTATATATATATAACTTGGTATATAATCGTATATGAAAGATAAACAACATATCAAACGATTTTATTATTTCGACCTCGGACGTCTGCCCGGGAGCCCAGGTGGGTGTGCGGGCGATTTGGGGTCTTTTTTTTTGTAATTATGTCTCAAATTAAACGTTATGATTATGGGATTACACTGTATACCTTTGTTTCCTCCAAATTCATCGGTGGTGCCTGGGGAAAGGGCATCAAATACACTAATAATTCAATTATACAGTGTCATTTTCCCATACTTTTGCTCATTAACTGGTACAATAGTCGTCTATGAAAAAGATACACAGCATGTCAGATGACTTATTATTTAAAACTCGGACTTCTTCTCTGGGGTTGGGGTTGTAGGGGTTGGGTGGTGGGGGTATGGTTACAGGGGATCAATTAATTTTTTAATTATTTCTCAAACGAACATTTTGATGAAGGGATTACAGTGTATAATAATATGTTTTCCTCATGTGTGGGGGGTGGGGGTGGGGAGGTGGGTGTGTGGAGGTTGTAAGGGGCGAAAGAGGTTAATTCGGTCAAGTATCTATTTATTTTTTTCAATAAAATGTAATGATTTTGGAAAATCAGTATAATTTGCAACAGGGTCACCATGCGATTCTGGAATAGGGGTCAACAGTTAAAATATATACACAAATATCCTAAACATGTTTTATTCATTTACAGTGTCATACTGGTATACAGAAACGTATAAATAGTAGTATTTCTGATCTGAGTGTCAAAGAATGATCAAAACAATTGTATGTAAAATGGATATAGGGTTAAAATGTATTGACGTGGGTGAAGAAATCGTGGGTATTTGCGATGGCGTGCTGTCGAATTCGTTCTAGTATATAATTTGCATCATGTAACTAGTTTCAGTGATAACTGTATTTTTACCACATTTTGTAAAATATGGCGCAGAGTAGTGCTTTTAAGTATTAAAGTACAGTGGTGGAGGTCCCGCGTTCAATCCTCATCGGTGTATCGAAGTTTATCTAGCGCATTAAAGAACAAGACAGGAGCTGTCGGACAACAGCGCAGCTCGACTATATATGTGTAAGAATTGACCAAAACAACATAGAATTATGTAAAAAAATATATATCGAGTTTCGAGTGGGTGAGTGGGGAGAGGCGGGGGTGGGGTGGGGGCGAAGTCGGGGCGGCGGGTACAACATACCTATATGTAAGAATTGACCAAAACAACACAGAAATATGTAAAAAAAAATATATATATATATATATATCACTGCATTCTTAATATTTCAACAGATCGACCGATCGATCGACCGACCGACCGAGACATGACGAGAAAAGTGGATATACGGACAGACAGACGAACGACTGGATGGACGTGACAGACAGACAGTAAGACAGTCGGCAGATAAGTGAATAAACAGACGGAGGACCGAAGAGGAAAATAAAAGACGGTCAGACATTTAATAAAAACAAACATCTCTCTCTCTCTCTCTCACTCTCTCTCTAATAAACAAATGAATTCATATTTTTATTTTGCATATAGTGCATATACCGTTTTTATTCTGCATATAGTGCACATACCGTTTTTATTTTGCATATAGTGCACATACCGTTTTTTATTTTGCATACAGTGCACATACCGTTTTTATTCTGCATATAATGCACATCACGTTTTTATTTTGCATATAGTGCACATACCGTTAGACAAGCGCATAATGTTTAGCTAAGAACGATTGCAGCCATAATTATTACTACGTTTTTGAGATTGGAAATAGTAGGTTGCTTGTTCATTCAGGCAAGCTAAGCTGTCATGTTTTGTTCTGAACAGTTAATGTTTACCACCAACGATTGCATATAAACCTCCTGTGAATGTAGTTCCTAATAATAATTAATTCCTCTTTTATTGTTGAAGAGGGGCATTACAAGTGAGGGGCAATGGTCCATTTCTGTTATATCTATAAGAGGTGTATTCATAGGTTTTAATGAATTATTGATCGGCAGTTTCCACCTTTCGAATCTGTGCATACACTTTGTGAGCAACTATCAATGAAAACAGCTGTACTCCTGGCCTGTTTAGTAAATTAAACAAATCTTTCTTACGTGAGTTATGAGATTATGGTGATTTTTCAGGAGGAAAAATATGTTTCACTTTATGAAAATTACACTGCAACATTATCCATACACGGCAAATATAAAGTTACTGCAAATCATTAATATGCGACATTTTAACATTGGTGTAAATGGGGAATGTATTCGGTGGTATCATACCTTAAGCCAGTATGTAACAACGCTATAGGTAACAATTCCGCTAAAGGTAACAACCGCCGCTAAAGGTAACAATTCCAACGCTAAAGGTAACAACCTCCGCTAAAGGTAGAAAACCGCCGCTAAAGGTAACAACCGCCGCTAAAGGTAACAATTCCAACGCTAAAGGCAACAACCTCAGCTAAAGGTAGCAACCGCCGCTAAAGGTAACAACCGCCGCTAAAGGTAGCAACCACCGCTAAAGGTAACAACTGCCGCTAAAGGTAACAATTCCAACGCTAAAGGTAACAACCTCCGCTATCTTCCGCTAACGTTAACGCTAAAGGTAACAACTATCTACGCTAAAGGTGACAACGTTTTCAAAATGTACAGTTTCAATGAAAATTGAGTAAACATGTTCTTGCTAGTTACTGTGCAACCTGATTCAACATTTTTAGCTGTACACGTACGCTCTGGATAAGGTAAACTGTAATGGAACGACGTCAGAAAAGATCGAATATTGATTGTCAATGATTTGTCTTTATTGTCTAAAACTAAAACAGATAAGTATACGGAAGCGAAAAAGAAACGCAACTCGGGAATTTCCCCTATATATTGTATGTAAAATATGCTGCTGTTAATCGAATGGCACATGGTTACGTAAGACGCTTCCTTTCGGAAAAAAAATACTAAAACAACAAATAACACAGCAAATAGTATTCATTCAAAGTTTCACAATTGACAACGCACTCGTTTGGCTCTAGCATGTGAGCAAATTTAGGATGCAACATTTTGCAAACTCTTTACGTTAAATACAGTACTGAAATGGCTCAGTTTTTCAAATAGGAACTTCAATATTTATGAATTTCTTGTTAAAATGTGTATTGTGGTTAAAACGTCTACAACATCATAGTTGTGTCCTTTCTCTAACTTTCTCTAACTAACTGTAACTTTTTGTTTACAAAACATCTTGGGATTTCTTTGGAATATTGTGTGGAATTAAGTGTGCAGTATAAATAATATATAGCGGAAATTCCCGAGTTGCGTTTCTTTTTCTCTTCAGTAAGTTATCAACGTAACATAATCGAACAAACAAGTTTATTTAAAGAATGTACTCAATATATGCTGGAATGGATTTATGTGTGTATGTGCAAGGGGAGTGGGAGTGCGAGGATGGTGTGGGGTCGCAACGCTGAAAAAAAACAGTTGGCAGACAAACATTTACAATATGCTTTACATGTGAATTCCTCAGATCCCGTTCCCCCCTCCTTCCACTTCTGAATCCGCAGCCACTAATACTTATTGATGTAAATTGTCTAGACATTGTTTTGATCATACTATGCTCGCTCATATTAATGCATAGCCGTAGGAACGGGATGGGGAGAGGGAGGGCAGGCACATCGCAATAATCTGACAGGGTTGGGCCTAGTGTATGTTTTCACCCACTTCCCACAACATATTTTGCCAATTTATGTTTTGACCCAACAACACAAGTTATGTGACCGGCATGGCATAACACTAATCAATTGACAAAGGAAAGCATATAGTGTTTTCATGCAATGATCATTCGTAAACAATAATACCTCTCAAATATATAATGTATGCACAAGGAACAATTGCCGTAATACACCATTACGTGGTCCGAGTATTACCTTTCAAACCCAATCCAATCCCTTCTCCAAGAAGCGAAAACGGGTTTAGCTGGGGTATGAAATAAAACTTTATTTCGCTCATTGGGGCATTTAATTTTATTAGATACTGGTTCCATACGCCGTACGACATGGGGAAGAAAGACACTCCATGTCCACCGCCATATGCATGCCATCTTCGGGATGGTTAAAATTTAGTACTATTGATTTTATTAATATTGAGTTCTGCTCAACCCGGGGCTAGAGGGCGTGAGCGGTAGCTAGCATATTTCACTACCGCTCATGAACAGTCTCAATCAAACCGAGACTGCAATATTTCGTATGTGTCGTTTTCGGCCGTTTCCAAAGGTCCATTATCATACTCTTTTTTAGTATCGGCTTAACAAGTTTGCATATTGTAAAATTAAAACATTTAATATGTACTTGTAAAACGGTTATCGTATTTTGTTCAGTAAAATATGTTTTTAAACGTGTTTTATTGTCGAAATATCCGATATAAAATCCTGCCATATATAAGCTTTCCCATCGCTTAATGGAATTAAGAGGACCACGTAATGTATGAGCTGCTGATCCGGCCAATATTTGATTTTCGTCTTTCGACGTAAGCCAATTTCATTCATTAATATTAAAATATAAATATATTCGAAGGGTTTAATGTTCAAAATGAGCACCAAGTGCTCAATGCTACTTAACGGAATAAACAAATTGGACATATCTTCATAATTTAATAACTTCTATATCTAACAAATTAAAATGATAAAAAAATACATGGTACCTGAATGGTAGGTTGACCATGGCCAAAATCGATGAATATTTTAAGGGGTAGGTGGTAACAAAAATGGAACAAAACATGTTATATAACAAAATGTTCGTCTTGGTTTAAAGTGTATCAGACAATCAGCATAAATTGGCAAATATGAGCGCGAACCGAGTAAAATAATATGGCATTCAAGATGGCCGCCAATTTTGTAAGGATTGGTATGGAGTTTATATGAAGATACAGTATCATCAGGTCAGTACTAGTGAGTATAGTCTTACATAGTTTTAGCAATTTAATACTTATTTTAACCTCTTAGAGAAAAAAATATGTCATTAATTTCCAAAAGAGGCCAAAATCTAGGTCAATACTATGAATTATTTTTAAAAAAACGTGTAACAGTCCTATAATATTTTAAAATGTATTATATAATTGTTTTTGTTTTTAAATCAACTTCTTTAAATTCAAAAGAGTATATGTTTCTGTTATATCTATAAAAAGAACCAAAATATCTTTTACTTCTTTAAATGAATTATTAAATAAAAAGAGAGGATGAAACTGAACAAAATGTTTGCTGTATAATACATCTTGCTACTGCAATGTGATATTTTTGTAAACATTTAGTTTTATGTAATCTTGTAACGTTGTTTAACTACACCAGTTTGTAAAGTAGTCATGACAAACTAAACTAAAGTATTTCTCCTCGTATGACTATTTTACCTGGGAGTATTTTCACCGGTAAAGTTTTTAAAGAGGGAACATTCAAATGTAAACTGGAGACATAAGTCTAAATTAACAATCTCATTAAAATAGAATCGTAACATCTTGTTATTAAGAGGTTTGAGATTAAAGAAATTAATGTATAACATTGGTAGATGTGACATGTTTTGTGATGACAGAGCAGAGAGGATATTAAAAGCGTCCATGTTGTTTTTGAGCAGTACGAAAAAAGCCTAATATCCCAAACTCGTGAGGAACGTGGAAAGAATATTTCGCTTTATATACCATCTCACATCCAGGAAAAAATGATCATTCATGCCTAGAAAAAAGTTCTTACAAGTAGCAAGAGAAAAGGAGATTTGAAATATTGTATACGAAACAACTAGCTGTAAGAGCCCATGAACTTCTTGGAGAGGACCAATATTATATACACCAGCCATTGAAAATAGCATATGCCTGTGTAGTTGTCTTTGGAGATCATGAATCTAATCATGAGAAACCTGATACCATCATAATTATTCGTTTATTGCTATACAGCCAAGTTCAAAGTCAGACAACGTGTTGTTGTTCTTCTTTTTAGATCAGACACGGATGTACTTAAATTATTAGTATACCACTGTGAACATTTTGGTGTGGAAAAACTATTCTTTGAGATTGGCAAGAAAGGCATTTAGATTTGCCCAGATTAATCCATATATATGATTGTGTTGATACACGTTAATGTGAGCGGATCTTGCCGATGGCTTACACTCTCACAGAGTGCGAAACCTGTTGCTCTTTCTTTGAAATTTCCAAGAAAATGGCATCTAATGTAATGATGAACAGTGCTGGTGAGGCTTAAGAATTATCTGTCCGATAAATCTATGTCTCTTAAGACGTTGGAAATAAAAAATGGTACTTTAAAACAAGAATTTAAACCCTAGGAAATTACATTCCCCTACACACACACTATACCCCTCACCCACCCCAATCATATGATTTGTACTTCATCTATAAAGTGTGCATGTCAGTTACTGATTTGGAGAGGATAATGTGCCAGACCCAATAGAGTGTGGATATGAGATTGATAAGACAAAGGTCTTAATGTTATGAACCAGCAGATAACGACCAGAATTACTGAGTGAGTTGGTCTGCTTCTGTGATGATCAATGTAATGATGTTAGTTCGTGAAATGAACAGCCGTTGGCATATACTGAAACCTGGCTTGGCCTAACTAGCCTGTCCTCATTGGCCTGACCTTAAAATTGTTTACCTTAATTGTTATTGGTCCAGGTCATGTCCTTAATCAGGTTCTTCGCAATGGGGGATATTCAGAAAGATATTCGAATCTTAAATAACTATAATCGGTTGCATTGAATTAGCATTGATTGTGAGATGTCACTGGTATTAATCATGAGAGACGTGTAGAAGGAAGAAACATAATAGAGTGCAAATTGGAAAACAATGCTAGTTAGGATATATTCATATTCATATGAAAAATAAAATGAGTTAATGTTTGAAACTGATTAAACGATTGCGTGATTGAATATATTAGTGACAGGATGAATTATTTTATAACAATGGATTAATTTGATGATTATGATTAAAACAAAAAGTTATGTAATAATGGTACACTGTTTTTGGAAGTGTGAATTGGTGGATGAATGGTTAAATGAAACTGAATTGGTAGTGGGTTGATGGATGGTCGAATGGGTGATTGCGTGATTTCATTTTGAGTGGGTGAAAATGTGGGTAGGTTGCTGGATGGTAGAGTGGGAAGTGGGATCATACGCTATACATATATAATCTGAATATATTCAATTGTATTACAGTTGTGTTATATTTGTATATTGTTTTAATGCAGATTATGTTATTTAGTGTTATTATGCCAACAGCAAAAAAGGGATATGTTTTACTGAATGCTATATGTGCTTGTTGAATTAAGTGTTTAAGTTACTTGTTAGAAATTATATTTATTTCCATTAATACATGTGATTTTTGCTATTTCACATTAATAAAACAAGTTTTCATTATATCATAAATTGGTTGCATTTCATTATCTTAAGACAAACACGTGTTGTTTCAACATGATAACTATCAATTTAATATTTCTGAATGAACCTCACAAAGTGTACAATTCCTAACATACTCAGTATAGCTGAATTGTCCCATGAGACATGTGCTAACCCAAGGGACCAACTAATCTTAGGCCAGGCCAGGCCAAGCCAATAAAGGCTAGTTAGGTCAAGCCATGTTTCGGTGTATGCACAGCCGTATGCATAATTCTGCATTAATTTGCATGATGAAGATTTCTGAATAAGATAAGTTATCTGGGGTTAGCGATTCATTTGTTAATGATGTTAGTTCGTCAAATGAACAGCCGTGTGAATAAGTATGCAATGAATTTGCAAGATGAAGATTTATGATTAAGGTAAGCCATGTGATCTGAGATTTATTTATTATATATTATGATTATATTACACATACTGATGACAAATCTTAAAACATAAATGCAATATTTAAGAATGTATACTGAAAAACCTGTGTATTAGTAAACATGGACGAAAATATGCTAAAATACGCCAAAAACATGCAGTTTACATAAATAGTGCATATATATGGGGGTGGATCACGCCGTAGACACATGCCATGACTCATCCAGTCACATTAAACTGACAACGGACCGACCAGTAATAGCATAACCCTTATATCATAAGCGTTTGGTGTGACCCGGTCGGGGATCGAGCCCACGACCTCAGGCATGTGAGCCACAGCCACCCCGGCTGGACCGTGGTTGACAGGAATTTCAGACGAGTAAGTCTGTGCTAATTGTTAATCGACGAGCTAAATACATAAATGACAGATTCAATCGTTGAATGAAACGCGGGTCATACTTAAGAAGTATATGGGCTTATCGACTCCGTTGCATTTATATTAAAACAAGGTGTGAAACACATCCATATATTCCGCCACGTCGACTCTTTAAGAAATTATTTGCTATTCAAGCAAGGCCAAATTAAAAGTTAATCCCTTGAGCATGATTAATACAGTTGTAAAAGAAATTAGTGGCCGTTCAAATAAATGAATGTGAATAAATGAATTGTATGTGTCTCTGCGACAGAGCTTTATTTCAAATCAGTGTGCTGATTTTATCATACAGTGGAATACACTCTATTTATGTCCTATCATTGATTCATTGAAAGACATCGTACGTGATCTATCAAATTGAAACCCAATACAAAGATATAATAGACCCTACATATAGAAATCAATGAACGTGATGTTTGAAGATTGTAGAATAAACCCGATCAGATTATATATCCCAAACGTGTTTTTCTCACAGATTTCAAAATAAATGTTTGAAAATAATCCTTATTGTTGAGATCAATCCATAATAATTATTATTGAATTAAAATATATGGTAAAATTAAGAAGAACAAACCTAAATTTCAAATCTTTACACGCACGCAACACCACCCACACCCCACACACACACACTTCCTTTTATTTATAGATGATGTTAGTTTCGCATCTTTTAGAAGCAAATCAAGTGATTCAGTAACTAACAAAAACCTGTTAAAAAAAATCATTGAAACTGTAGATTTTGAAAAATGTTGTTACCTTTAGCGTAGACAATTGTTACCTTTAGCTTTAACATGAAAGCTTGTTACCTTTAGCGTTAGCATTGTTACCTTTAGCGCGGAAGAGGTGATTGTTACCTGTAGCGGAGGTTGTTACCTTTAGTGTTGTTACACTGTATAGTTCAGAACTATATAGTACAGTAACGTCAGTAGAGTTACGTCAGTACAGTATAAACCATATTTGTTTAGTCGTATCCTGTCGGATCTGCATTTTATACGATCCCTCATTGTAAAAACGATCAACATTTTATACGTTTCTTCATTGTCACAGAGACGCTACTGAATCGTTCAAACTCGGCCAATCCCGTCATTCTTCCGGTTCTATATCGGCGGATAAGTAAGTTCAAAATCTTGACACTGTGTTAACCGAAGGCATTGGGGCAGAAACTAGTGCACTGTTGCTATACGTGTTAATGTTTGATTTGCGTTGCATGTTCAATCGAGCAAATTCGGCCAATCCTGTCATTCTATGGGATCATAATAACTTTAAATTTAAATGCAACTTCGTTTGGGCGGGAATATAAGGCACTTCTTGCTAAGATGGCGTAACCAATATAATGAACTTCTAGATACATTCGAGTTATGGGCAAACTAAGATATTTTTAAGCGTGGCCTAAGCCATTTAAAGAAATGGACCGAGTTTGTTCGAGTCGTTTCTCTTGTAACAATTGTCATGGCAACGCTTCTTACGCCAGCTACAGTGGATGTTTTAATATATGAAACAAATGTCAAAGCAATGAGCATGTTTAATTCCTATCTTAAAATTGTGTCGGTATGTTGGTGACTCCCTATCATAAAAAAGTACAATCTTTATTAAATTGTCAAACAGTTTATCAAAAGAGGTTATGACCCTAGTATTTTGCGACGCACTGCAAGTCTAGTGGTAAACCTATTTACTGTAGGCCACTATGCTTTCCGCTTACATTGTGCGATGACCGAACATATTGTGGACCCTATGATGACGTCTACCTAAATCCTCAAAGGACGGTAGCGTTTGATGTTTGTCTTAAATCTTGTATTGTCGTACCCTTAATGGTTTGTTCTGGTTTTGCTCCGGCTTCTGCCAAGTCATTGAGTACTTACTTTGCTTCGTGGTTCACATTTTCACTCTCACAAACAGACTCAATAAAACCGAGTCTGCTACTTTTCTCTCTTCTTTGTGTTTGTTGCTTTCAAGGGATCCCCTTTTCAGTATGTATTGACATTCACACTAGCGTTTGTTTAGTGCTGTGTGGCGGCCGTAAAAGATCTCCCCGACTACAAATCAGTCGTGTTATTATTTATTGGTCCTTTGGGATCATCAAGCCCATTATGTGTTGATTAAGGTAGAATATCGCTTAAGTCGGTGCTAGGAGGCGTGAGAGGTGTTGCATCTTATAATTACCTCTCATGAACAGACTCAATAAAACCGAGTCTCTCTTGTTTGTGTTTGTTGCTTCCAAGGGATCACCTTTTCAGTATTTATTGTTAGAGAATATAACCTGGCGGGGATATCTATGTTTGCAGTGTCCCATTTTATTTCGATGACAATAGGATAAGAGTGAGGTATTTTTTGGTGCACCCTTTGATTAAACCCCTAGCAGCTTAGTTTTTTGCCACTGACCGTTCCAAGGCGGTAGCCCTATTGGCAACCCTTTCATGTTTGTAATGTCATATCTTGCCTTTTATTCATCTTGTTAATTATTGTTTCTGAGCGTGTTACTGGTCCTTGAATGCTACATTTTCTGTTCGGCTTTATTCTTATACTACTAAAATCGCAAAAATCCACTGTTAAGAAACGTTAATTCATTTTTAAAAAAATGAAAATGAAGCAACTGCATTTTTCTGAGTAGGACATAATATTAATATTATTTACGTTTTTGTTTTATAAACAATTATGAATACATTAAAACGACTATAACTACTTGTTGTTACAATGTTTAATAATGTACTACTAGTAAATGCTGGTTAATAATGCACTTAAGCTAAGGATTTTAATCTTCATTTGCTGCAGGAAATGTATACATTACATAATTACATACGTACGTGCTTATTTCATATAATATGCATGCATGTATACAAACAGGACATGCAATAAAACAAAACAGTTGTGCTGTATTTGGGATACACTGGTAGGTTTTGTAACTCGTACGGCGTCATTTATGGAATACGTGCTTTCTGTTAATAAACATTTGACCTTAACTATATATGAATATAATCTGCATTCTTGTTCAATCGAAATGTTTGTTTCACAGAAACCAATCAACTATATCTCATGTTGATAAAAAAAACGGTCAATAACAGAAATACTTCGTGTTGAACGTTTTGCCCGACCTATTTACACATTGCATGTCAATAAAATATGTTTAAATCAATCAAATAAAATCAACAAAGTCTTCGTAGCCGTATTGCACATGTCAATCACCGAACTTCCGGTTATTCTCTGCTCATGCTCAGTGCGCTTGGTCCAACGCCTCCTTTCACTTCCTGTGCTTCTTGGATAAGGGCGCAAATTGGACAGAATATAACTGCTATGCAGTCAAGAAATGTGGATCCTTCTATGCCTTTCATTTCTCGAATCCTCCCGCGTATTCCCAGCCATACTACGATGTTGAAAATTGGAATAAAAGACGCTAATCCTGGAGAATATAAAACGACAAAAATAGGTCATTATATACAAAGTAGTGTGTATTATAAATTAATATTGTATTGATCTAAAGGACACGCGGCAATCCTTTCTTTTTACTGCTGTGCATGAACAGCATACTTGTGTTACGTACTAATAATTGTTGACGGTATCGTTCCAAATTTTAATTTCTTATATGTAAAAAAAGAGTATGATAATGGACCTTTGGAAACGGCCGAGCACGACACATACGAAATATTGCAGTCTCGGTTTGATTGAGACTGTTCATGAGTGGTAGTGAAATAGCTAGCTACCTCTCACGCCCTCTAGCCTCGGATTGAGCAGAACTCAATATTAATAAAATCAACAGCACAAAATTATAACCATCCCGAAGATGGCATGCATATGGCGGTGGACATGGAGTTATCCTTCTTTAACGTATTCCCCATGTCGTACGGCGTATGGTCCCAGTATCTAATAAAATGAAGCAGGGTTCGTATATATAGTAAATGCATTACTATATATAGTAATGCATTTAAGAAATATCTTATCTTAAGTCAAAATTTATCATTATTTTAAACGCCTTTTCCTATCGTTTTGAAACATCTTCTTTATACTTTTAATAATGCCATGGATAAGTAAAACCCACAGCTAAATATTTATCTTAAAATAGATACTCTGTAGTGGCGAAAATATGTAAAGTCTTAAATTTTTACTTAAGTAATATTTTCTACTTAAGTTGCTTGAAGAATATGGGCCCTGGTTTACAGTCAAAGTAATACTGGATTAATAAATCGAGGTATTTTATTTTAACAGTTGATAAATGCTACAAGGTTGCCCTGTGTGCCTTTAAATGCATTTCGTTTGCAAAATGTTCAATTTTTGTCAACTGTTATCGCGGCGGTACACCTCTGCTTTCAACAAATACCAAAAGGTGGCGATTATTGTTTATTGAATCAATCGAAAGATGAAAATAATATTCATGTAATGATAATGTTAAGTTGTTGCATTGAAATTATATACAATAGTGTCAAATGACCCCATGGATCACATGATGACCTTGTCCATTTAAGGCACTTGCAACGGTAACAGAATAGTGATTAAAAATCGAACAGGAAAAGTAGCATTCAAAGACGACAGTCAACCACAAACACACACAGAAACAAAGAACAACATTACAAAAGAATATAAACATTACAAATGAATAAAAGGTCAAATACGACATCACAAAAAGCTCATACTTAGTACAAGTTATGAAGTGGCGAACATAAGTTGGGTTAAAGGCAAAATATGTCTGGTTACTTTGGAGAAGAAGATTTTTGAAAGATTTTTGTAATACAGTGACAGCCTGAGCAGGCATAAATTTACCCCCAAGATCACCATACAATCAAACTTGGTATAGGACAATAGGCTAAAGCTAAATGCTATATATGATAGCTCTATAGCTCTTGTTGTTTCAGAGAAGATGATTTATTAGTTGTTTTCCTATATTCCCTATATAAGTCAGTCCTATATATATTCCCTATATAAAAGAGAGTATGATAGTGGACCTTTGGAAACGGCCGAAAACGACACATACGAAACATTGCAGTCTCGGTTTGATTGCGACTGTTCATGAACGGTAGTGAAATATGTGGCTACCGCTCACGCCCTCTAGCCCCGGGTTGAGCAGAACTCAATATTAATAAAATCAATAGTACAAAAGTTTAACCATCCCGAAGATGGCATGCATATGGCGGTGGACATGTAGTATCTTTCTTCCCCATGTCGTACGTCGTATGGTCCCAGTATCTAATAACATTAAATGCCCCGAAGAGCGAAATAAACATAATGGAATTTAGTTGGGAGCAGCGGTTATGAAGCCTGCATATCACAAGTAACAGTCAAAAGACTAAATTAAAAAGCAGACAACATATCCTATAAGTGGTTAAACAATACTCAGAGCCTTTAATCGGCAGGAGTAGTGGAACCACTGAATCGAAAATTAAGTAAGAAAACAAAAAGAAATGAAAAAGTACCACCGATAATGAAATATAAGTATCGGGCTCAGCGATCTCCAAAGATAGAATGAATAACAGTACTGATTGCAAGCGCGAGGAGACGTTTTATTGCCGCCACACTGCAAAAGCAACGCCACTGTGCTATAAAAAAAGAGTATGACAATGGACCTTTGGAAACGGCCGAAAACGACAAATACGAAATATTGCAGTCTCGGTTTGATTGAGACTGTTCATGAGCGGTAGTGAAATATGCTAGCTACCGCTCACGCCCTCTAGCCCCGGGTTGAGCAGAACTCAATATTAATAAAATCAATAGTACAACATTTTAAACATCCCGAAGATGGCATGCATATGGCTGTGGACATGGAGTATAAGTCAGGTTAATACATGTGACCCCTGGGACAAGACCAGATTTTATGCCGGGGTCATCATTTGAACAAATTTGGTTAAAAACATACACGCTTATGCTACCTGAAAATATAGGAGATATCTATGCCTTGTGGTTTCATAGTATAGGACTCGTTTAATGACTTTTCCCTATATAACTGTAAAACTGTAAACCCGGAGCGATGCCAAATTGAACAAAGGGTCAACAGTTGAACAATCCCAATTGAGGACCATCAGCTAATGCTACATGTAAACTATTAAAACTCGAACTATTTAAACACAATCCTATATACTAGATCACTATGTCAAACTTTGACCCAGTGGGAGAGCAGAAATTAACCCCATGGTTATCACCGAGAACATATGTAGGCTGGTCAATATTAGAACTCTAGCTTGTGTAGTTTCAGAGAGGACGATTTTTAAATATGTTCATGTACAAATTCATGTAAAATTGTGACCCCCGTGGTCGGCCAAATTTAACCCCATGGTCAACAAAGGGGATCATAACTGATGCTACATGCAACCTATAAGATCTCGCAGAAGACGCTCCTTTTAAGATGCCGCTATATAACTCTATGTAAAACTGTTACCTTCGTGCCGAGACAAATTTGACCCCAGGGTAATGATGTGAACAAACATGTTACATATGTTACATGCAATATATGCACGCAGTATGTCTTGTGGTTTCGTCAGAGAAGAAATTTGTTCAGTCTATGTAAAACATGTAAACTCTTTGGACACTCGGGGTGAATTCAATTTTAACCATGACATCATTTTACTTTGGCAGTCCGCTACGGGATAATGACCATTACTAAAAGAGAATTCTTAAAATATGTTTAGTGGTTCTTGGAAAGCAGATTGATTAAGGTTTAACATTTAAACGGAGACCATCTTTGATGCCTCATTAAAAACATAATTTCAACAAACTTAAAATCCATTGATCTTTCAACAAACTTAAAATCCATTGATCCAAGGATCAGCCATGTAACGTTTGGTCAAAATGAACCAAAATGAAGTCATTTAAAGCAACAGTTAATGTCTGACGGACGGACGGGCGACAGACGAAGAGTGACCTGCATAAAAAACATACAATATCAGTAAAATAAATCAAACTGGCAGAAAGCGCGAAATAAATGCTACCTAAAAGCACATAACCGAAATACTCCTAAAACAAATTGATTTAATGTTGAACATGTGTGTTTTATAGAAAAGAAAGTAGAAATAATTGTATTACTTAAGGTATTACTTAAGTTATACAGCCTATTGCCATACTGTGGCAAGTAATGTTAAAAGGACACACGACAATCTTATTTTTTTAAAGTTAGTTTTCAACATAACTTGCATATTAGCAATCATTAATATTTATTAATCGAATAGTTCAAAGCAAATTATTTTTACATATTACTAACTTTTGATAATACTGCACCAAAAATTTATTTAAAAATTTAGTAAAATATTGAAGAAAACTGAAATCTCAAATTTTTATTTAATTATATGCAAGCAATATTAAAGTCATAATGAGACAGGATTAATAAATCGAGGTGCTATTGTTAATGCTTGAATAAAACTCAAGATTGCAGTGTGTCCCTTTAAAGCACGTGTAACTTACCGCACGCCAGACAACTTCCCTCTCCGATCAGCTCAGCGGTTTGGCCAAACGTGACGCATGGTGCCAAATATGTAATAATACAGATGCCAAAATCGTCAAAGCATCCAAACATACTGTGTTGCCATTGTCCGACCTAATAAAATAAACAAAATAATATGCCATAGATGCTTTATATAAAATACTGAGTTTCCCAAATGTATTAAACTGGATCCCTTTGGATTTGCGTGAAATATCTGGCTGCTGTACTAAACTGGCTCCCTGCTGGATTTCCGTGAGATATCTGGCTGATCTCACACATTTACGCAGTGGGTCAGTAACAAACGAAAAACTGATTAATGTCATATTGCATTATTTATAAATGGAATTCGTAACTTAGTAACTGCAATGAAAATGCAAATCTTGGCAATAAGAAAAATGTACACGTTTTACTGAATAACTATAGTTTGGGATTTTACAAGTCAAGAATGCAATAAAAATGGTTTACTTTATGAATCAAACAGTATTGGAATAGTTTACCTGTACCAGTTACTGTGATTGCATAGTATCACACACGCTCATACTTAGTACAACTCATGAAGTAGCGAGCATAAGTACTACCACGTGATACAGTCTCGTTCTAAGAACTATCCCTTGATATTCAGTACGAAGTACTTTTATAAAATGAAGTATCGTACATAGGTATAGAATCGTACATGCAGTCCCGTTTATAAGTGCTACCATTTAAAGATGAATGGCCACCCTTTTTGTAGTATTATCAATTAACAAATTTAATTTATAAAATAGCATAGGACTATTTCTTGATAGTCCAGGAGAGAAACATATATTTAAAACCGCTACTAAGTTGTATGTAAAAACAAGTATTATTTGCATGACGTAGATACTACTTTTACCACAGCGTGACTACACGGGGAAATGAGGTAAATCTGAATTGTATTGAACTATTGCCAGATAATTGATAAATACATTTACCTGTGGTTTAATTTACCTGTTCAAAGTTTTCTACGTCATCAAATAAAATCTTATTCTCGCTTTTTACAGATATTGCAATGTGTGAATTGTAAATGTATGTTGTTGTGTATTGATTTCGATTTAAATAAACAAACATATTTATGAAAAAAAACATGGCTGGAGAACTTTAAAGCTATAATGCTGTCTGTATAAATGAAACAGTCTCGTATATGAGTATTATCCTAGCATATGACTAAGTCTCATTGATTTAGTTGATATTAAGTACTATCGTGTATGATGCTGTCTCGTAAATAAGTACTACCCTGTGATTTAGTCTCGTACGGTGTCAGACCGGTGACAATCAGCCCATTGAACACAATGCAAAATAGGCTATATTTGGAGATCAGTTTCACAACATTCGTTGACAACCTGCACATGTTTGACCGAATTTAAAATCAGATGTTTTTGCAAGGACCAATTATCTTTTCGGTTCAATTCCTGCATGCAAAGAACCATTCGGCTACTAGAAATCAAGGATTTTAAGACCTGAGTCAAAATTCCAGAAAAAACTGAGAAAATTGAAGTAATGACTCAAAAACTAAGCCTACCCCATATGCATGTAGCAGTTTTAAAGTCAACTAACATATTCAAGTCTTGGGCGACAGCAAGACAAACTGAATCAGACTCCACAATAGTAAATATTTCAGTGGATTATACGGTTATCTCTAACAAAAAAACAAATTAATGTGTTAAATTACAATTACGCAGTGATTAGGTTAGATTTAACAATGATATAAAAGCTAATCTTGGGGAAAACACATGCAAACTAGAAACTTTGAACTATTTTAGCACCCTACGACCCGGAAGTACTTCCTGACTGCTTACGTACTACCATAACACGGGTCCCATACTATGGCACACTCTCATACATAAGTACTTCCCCATATAAACTATCGTACTACACCATTATATGGCAGAGTAAAAGGGAAAGTGTGTGATTTTTATAAATTTGTATGGGATTCCCTCAAATTGTAGGGTCATGACCTTCGGACACATAAAAGTGGCACTAAAATAGGTAGTCGCCTAAAGCGAAGTTCATTTTTGCATGTATCTAAGTTGCATCTGTGAACCTGTTTTTTTTGTTTATATGTTAGATGGGAAAACATTAAACAGTAAGTCTATGAAAAATACAATAGTGGTCCCCTTGAAGGTGACCTTAATTAGCAAAGGTTATCCAACTAACGAATTACTCGTATATTTAATTGCTCCTATATTTAAACCTTCACGAAAACAAATAAAAACTCAAAAATGTATTTAATTTTTACGTTACGCAAGCAGGTTAAAGTACATATATCGAGCCTATTGTATTTGGGGGTGGGTGGGGGAGAGAATTTCTATAGGTAACTGTAAATCACTGTTAGCCATACAAGTTCATGAGCAAAGTGTGATATTCAACTGTTCTTCAGATTATGAGGCCCACCCAATAAAGCATTTGTGACCAGTACACATAATAACACATTAAAAAATGTTGCATATTTATTGTGTTGTGCTCTGATTTTTGGTCTAAAAACAATTAAAAAATACCAGATAAGTTTTGTATTCAAAATCTAAATTATAAACATATATTTCTTCATTAAAGTAAATTACAAAGTGTTGTTAAACTATTCTAGCAATGCTATACAAATAAAAACTAAGAGCGGGCCTCAATTTATATACCTGAGTTGATCAGCCATGAAGCGTGCTGGCTGTAAATGTTCAAGCTTCCCGTGCTTTTTCAATGACCAAGTAGCGTTGGGAAATGTGTCCTTAAAGTCAGGATGATACTGGATTAATAAATCGATATGCTAATTTTAATTTCTAATACAACGTCAAGATTGCCATTTGATTGCCATGTGTTGCCATTTGATTGCCATGTGTTGCCATTTGATTGCCATTTGATTGCCATGTGTTGCCATGTGTTCCTATAATTAACATTCCCTATTAACATTTACTAAGAAAACAAGTATATGTCGACAAAAATTCAACGAGACAACATTATGAGCTGTTTTAAAGGGACACAAGGTAATATACGTATTTACCAAGCAGTAAAATTAGTACCTGAATTTACTAATAAAGTATGATTTTTACTTTAGACCTGCTGCCATATATTTTAATAAAAGATAATACAATAAACTAGGAATTTTCAATCTCTATTCGTTATTTCACCAAAGGTTAATATGGTATTGGTGCAATATTAGCAACAAATAATATTATACAAAAACCATTTGCTTTGTTATTTTCAAATAATTACTACTGATAATTTGCAAATTATGAAGAAAAAAACAAAAGGGCGTAAAGAAGATTGCTGTCTGCCCTTTAATATCCGACAATCTTGTGACGTCAACTGTATGTAAAATTCAAGTTAATCAAGCGCATACCGTGGGAGTAGGCCCCACCCGCCCCTCACACAGACACGCATCACTCACCCTCACACCACCAACCCACCCACAACCGTTCGCCCCTATATGCTGCTGTTAAATTGACTTGGATAGAATAAATACGGCGGTGCATACTGCTCCAGCAAAAAACATTAACAATAAATTAGAATGAACGGTCACGTTTCGTATGTAATAGTTTCCGTGTAATGTATTATTGTGACAGCTGAACACGAATCTTGCTACATACTCCCATGTCTTTCACATGACTTTTTTCCTTACTTTTTTCTTTCTGAATGCCACTTATACACGACATATATTGTTAAAGGAACCCAGTTAAGTTCTGTGATGAGTTTTAAATAAAACATAGACTTACCAGAGCCATTGTTCTATCTGTATCCGTGAGTTTCCGCAAGTATACTGTATATTGTGTAATGAAATTCACTAATTAAATTGTAAACGTTTCGCTATTCATATCAAGTTAGGAGGAATGTCTCATCAGATATTTAACGAGGCTAATAATAAACACTATAAACGGATACTCTTAAAGATTCAGTCACGTTTCTTCAAGTTTCTGTCACGTGGGATAACATTATTAAGTCTCAAGTGTCGTTAAAGATGAGAAGAGATTGTATAGAGTTTAATAACCAGTGTTTTTGAGATACGGGAAATATCTCCCGAGGTAGAGAAATGGCCCCGATATAAGAACGAGTGCGGAGCACGAGTTCTTATATCGGGGCCATTTCTCCACGAGTTCTTATATCGGGGCCATTTCTCTACCGAGGGAGATATTTTCAGTATCTCAAAAACACTGGTTATTAAACTATATATTACATAATTTAAAATGATATTTTATTAATATTTCTAATGATTCACGCCTTTTTACACCAGTTTGCACGAGAACGCCAAGACGACGTTACGTCATCCAAGACGACGTTACGTCATACATACAAAACAGTGGAACCGGAACTCTTTGTTAATTTCCGTCATCGTTATTTCCTAGAATCTGACGACGACGTCCGTAAAACAATCGGAACGTCATTTGGCATTCCCGCCACTGACGGAAAAGGCCGAGCAATGTTCCGTACTGGGAAATATCTCAGCAAAGGAGTAGATATAGCTTTTCTATTCCCAGTATTTCCTATACAAATCACAACAAATATGTAATATTACGACGTTACACATGTAAGGTCAGAGGGAAAATGAGATGAAGAATAGAAATTCCCATTACAATCCGCCCGCTGGGCTTAAACTCGTTAGTGGCAAAGTTCTGCAGCTCTAAAGAGCTACCGATGCCACTGGGCTATTAATGCCGCCTATAGAAACTGCAATTTAAAGTAATAATAATAATATAATAGTCATTGGAAATAAGTACTTGTGTATTTCGCGTTATACAACAGGTTTCAGCGTGAAACTAATGTATTTTGTAGATTCGCTTACTTCCTTCGTAATGTTTTGCTTGACGCAGCCAAATTCCATTAAAGAACGTGTGATAACGTATTGTTTGACAATGACGAACTGTCGCAGTCAACTTTATGCATACCATGTTCATTAAAGAAGGCGTGATAAGGTATTGTTCAGCAATGATAAACTGTCGCAGTCAACTTTAGTCACACCACGTTCATTAAGGAAGGCGTGATAAGGTATTGTTCAGCAATGATAAACTGTCGCAGTCATTTTTAGTCACACCACGTTCATTAAGGAAGGCGTGATAAGGTATTGTTCAGCAATGATTAACTGTCGCAGTCAACTTTTGTCAGAACATGTGCACATGTGCGTTAAAGAAAGTGTGATACGGTACTGTCCAACAATGACAAACTGTCGCAGACAACTTTAGTCAGATCATGTTCATTAAAGAAAATGTGATAACGTATATGTTCGGCAATAGTGAACTGTCGCAGTCAACTTTAGTCAGACCCTGTCTATTGAAGAAAGTGTGATAACGGATTGTTCAGCAATAGTGAACTGTCGCAGTCAACTTTACTCACGCCACGTCCATTAAAGAAGGTCTGCTAAGGTATTGTTCATCAATGATAAGCTGCCGCAGTCAACTTTAGTCAGACCATGTCCATTAATAGTTTGCGACGGTGTGCCGAGCATTATATCGCTTCTGCCAACTACTTAAATTAAAAGGACACATGGCAATCTTGATTTTATTTTTAAAATCACGGCGTCCCATTAGTTTTTCAACGTAACTTGCTCAATCATTAAAATTAATGATAAGAGTAGTGTAAAGCAACTCGTGTTTACATATGTATAAGTGTTAATTCTACTACACCAATAATATACTTAAACCTATGGTATAATAAAGAGGAACATTGAAAACTCAAAAATAATATATGCAAGCAAGTTTCAAGTTAAAATTATACCGTATTAAATAATCGAGACGCTAACTGTAATGTTTGATAAAAACTTCAAGATTGCCTTATGTCCCTTTAAATTTAAAGCAGATGTTGAGCATAACCAAATATATTCAGTGAAATGCTTACATGAAAACATCAGAATATACCCAAATAAATCTGTAGTAATACATTCGTAAGTTTGAAAAAAAAAAAAAAAAAAGTTTTATTTATTGTTTGTAAATAATGCCGGACCGCAATATTTATAGTTTCTGCTGATCACGTGACATTCATTAGCACAATAGGTTTTCTATGTCTTGCGCGGTACATCTAGCCAGTTTAGGTCAACTGGGAGTGCACTCGACTATTGCGCTTCGACTATTATTACCCGCGAATGATTTTTTTTTATTGAGCTACAAGTTCAAATCCGCAAAGCGGTACTTCCGTTTTATTTATTTTGTTGTTGTTTTTTATTTGTTGTTTTTGAGTGTGCGTGTTTGTGTTTTTTTGTACTGCTATTGGATTCCGTAAAACTTTTTTTTTTATTTAGTAAACATATTCAATAATGGTTGTTGTGTAATGTTGTCAACGTAATTATTCTGTTTATAAGCTAACAAGAAATGTCACTGTAAGTGACAAATGCCCCCGAAGTGACTTTGACCTCTAAGTGTGACCTTGACCTTGGAGCCACGGACCTGCATTTTGTGCGCGACACGTCGTCTTGTTGTGGTGAGCACTTGTGCCAAGTTATTTGACAATCTGTCCTTGAATGTCAGAGTTATTAACCGGACACGAAAGCACTTCGTTTTGACCTTTGACCTCTAAGTGTAACCTTGACCTTGGAGCCACGGACCTGGATTTTGGGCGCGACACGTCGTCTTGTTGTGGTGAGCAATTGTGCTTAGTTATTTGAAAATCCGTCCATTATTGTCAGAGTTTTTAGTCGGACACGATTGTACGGACGAACAAACGGACTGACTGACGGACTCTCGGACGGTACGACTACTATATGCCACCCTTCGGAGGCATGAACAACTTACGGACATTGTACCTTTAATAATACATTGTTATGTTTATCACAGAAAACTCATAACGTCAATTTGTAGCCTTAGAAAGTGTGTATTATATTAAATCTGTGTTATTACTTACTGGTCCTTTGGGATATTTGTGACTTTAAAGTAAAATACCGCTGAAGCCGTTGCTAAGGGACATGAGAGGTGATGCACCCTGTATTACATCGCATGAACAGACTCAATAAAAAAGACTGCTACTCTCTGGTTTGTGTTGCTACCAAGGGGTCCCTTTTTTCAGTATTTATATTGTGGCATGGCTTTATTAGATTTTATGCGATAAAACGTATCTCTTAACAATGCTAAAACGGAAATAAAATATAAGAATACTTTTCCGTGTCCATAGGTATGTCCTTGACTTAAAGGGACACATGGCAATCTTGAGTTTTATTCAAACATTAAAATTTGCTCCTCAATTTAATTATCCTGCGTCATTTTGACTTTAAAACTGCTTGTATATGATTAAATAAAAAATTGAGATTTCAGTTTTCTTCACTATTTCCCCAAATTTTTAAACATATTATTGATGCACTTTTACAAAAAGTTAGTAATATATAAAAACAATTCGCTTTGAACTATTCTAACAATTACTATTAATGATTGAACAAATGCAAGTGAAGAGAAAAACTAACGGGACGCCGTGAGTTTTTAAAGAATCAAGATTGCCGTGTGTCCCTTTAAGATTTAACCGGGAAAATAGACATATATAGGACAAAATTCGCAAGTACGGTTTGATGTACGCGTAACTGCTAAAGGTGCACAGAGAATGGAATTGAATTGAATTGAATGTTGTTTAACGGCTCATTAACACAGAATAGGTTATTTAGAGAGAGGGAAAGGATACATAGGAATCCGGGAACCGTGCTACTCTTATTATCGAATAGGTCACAAGGGAATTAATCGAGTTAAGAGCATTGTTCACATTACGTGGTCCTGCCTTAACTCCATTAAGCGATGAGAAAAACATTGTTTACTGGAAAGGAATGCGACAACCTGTTTAAAATTATCTATTTAATATTTTAATTTTACAATATGCAGACTTTTTAAGTCGAAATTAAGGTTTTATTTAATACCCCAGCCAACCCCGTTTTCGGTTCTTGGAGAAGGGATTGGATGGGGTATGAGAGTTAATACTCCGACCACGCTTTAAACCCTGGACAGAAAACGGAATCAGGGAATTAAAATAGTTAAGTTACCTGTGTATATACATCAAAACCTGAACAGAAAACGGAATCAGGGAGTTAGAAGAGTTAAGTTACCTGTGTATATACATCAAAACCTGAACAGAAAACGGAATCAGGGAGTTAGAAGAGTTAAGTTACCTGTGTATATACATCAAAACCTGAACAGAAAACGGAATCAGGGAGTTAGAATAGTTAAGTTACCTGTGTATATACATCAAAACCTGAACAGAAAACGGAATCAGGGAGTTAGAAGAGTTAAGTTACCTGTGTATATACATCAAAACCTGAACAGAAAATGGAATCAGGAGGTTAGAATAGTCAAGTTACCTGTCTATATACATCAAAACCTGAACAGAAAACGGAATCAGGGAGTTAGAAGAGTTAATTTACATGTGTATATACATCAAAACCTGAACAGAAAACGGAATCAGGGGGTTAGAATAGTTATGTTACCTGTGTATATACATCAAAACCTGAACAGAGAACGGAATCAGGGAGTTAGAAGAGTTAAGTTACCTGTGTATATATATTAAAACCTGAACAAAACAGAATCAGGGAGTTAGAAGAGTTAAATTACCTGTGTATATACATCAAAACCATGAACAGAAGACGGAATAAGAGAGTTAGAAGAGTTAAGTTACCTGTGTATATACATCAAAACCATGAACAGAAGACGAAATAAGAGAGTTAGAAGAGTTAAGCTACCTGTGTATATACATCAAAACCATGAACAGAAGACGGAATAAGAGAGTTAGAAGAGTTGTTACCTGTGTATATACATCAAAACCCTGAACAGAAAACGGAATCAGGGAGTTAGAAGAGTTAAGTTACCTGTGTATATACATCAAACCATGAACAGAAGACGGAATCAGAGAGTTAGAAGAGTTAAGTTACCTGTGTATATACATTAAAACCTGAACAGAAAACGGAATGAGGGAGTTAGAAGAGTTAAATTACCTTTGTTAATACATTAAAACCTGAACAGAAAACGGAATGAGGGAGTTAGAAGAGTTAAGTTACCTGTGTATATACATCTAAACCTGAACAGAAAACGGAATCAGGGAGTTAGAAGAGTTAAGTTACCTGTATATATACATCTAAACCTGGACAGAAAACGGAATCAGGGAGTTAGAAGAGTTAAGTTACCTGTGTATATACATTAACACCTGTAATAAGAGACCACTAAAGAGGGTCTTAACACAGACGGTTTCTTATACAGTTGTAGTTTAAAGTAGCTATCCCGCCAACAACAGCCACATTTTATAAAATATGTACACCATTTCTAAACCTACTGACGACACGGAATATGAATAACTTACATAGTATCAGATATCAAACTCCATATACACAATATAAACCGCTTTAACCAACCAGACTTAACCCCAAAACTGGAGCGTCCAATTAAGAGTTACCAACCCGTAATTCATGTTAGTCATATTCATTCAATCACGGATATGTTAAGAAACCGTTAATAAATCTTCACTTTTAATCGGCACATATTACATCATTATCGGTTTTGTAGTGTAAGTTTGCCGTTATTTGGCGGGATAGCTGCTCTTGTAGCTGCAGGTCTCTTAAGAAGGTTTGACGATAAACATCACCGATTAAATGACCCAATAGTTGCCTCAACCGCAGTATATACATACATTTAAATAGTATACCACGTGGTATCGCGTACATGAGATAACATAATTGATTCATCTAGATAACATCCGGGTCGCAAGTAACTCAAGTACGTTGTTTTGATATGAAGTGGGTTCGTGAGTTCCCCATATATATAACGAGGAGTTAAATTGGGGATTTACGCCAACACAAAAAGTTATATGGCGCCAACAGGTAAATGAACATTTCATGCCCACTCGCCATTTTCATTTAGACATATCCAGAATGGGTCTAGAGCCTTCTCACTGAAAATCTGCAGTTTTGCTGCAAACTATGTTGTAAACATTTTTCGCTGTTTTCTGCCACCAGGCAGATAGCACGTAAAATCATGCAGGGATGATGAAGATGATCATGACAAAATGAACATGAATTCTAGTTGTGGGTGAGTGTATTTTACCCACTCTGCCTGCATAAGGTGTCAGACCGGTGAAAAACAGCCCATTGAACACAATGCAAACTATGCGCTGTTTTGGGCTCATTCACACGTCCCACAACATTCGTTCACTTATATACACTTTAATCCTGTGAATCACACATCTTTGGCTCTCAAACTGTCCTATATCCAGGAAAAAACACCCATTCAGTTATTCAGCAGTTCATATCATTCATTCACAAAATCCATATTTTGAATTACACACAGGTCAAAGCCGCTTCTCTACCTAACCTCTGTGCTCATACGCGCCGAAGACATAGTCCTGAAAAACACAGTAAAATACTTGTTATTAGTGACAGCAGACATGACATTTTAACATCAGGGTACATTTAACTGTGAAATGAAAATAAATTTTGAGAAAAACACATGCAAATGAGACACGTTTGATGTTTACATGGAACTATTTCAGCACCCTACGACCCGGAAGTAATTCTTGACTTGTTTGACACCTAAACAAAGCCCGGAATTAAATCATGTTTCAAATAAAAGTTATATTTCAAGTCTCCATGATTATTAAAACTATAATTAATACCAAAACAGCCACCTATGAAGGTTACAGACTTCAAAGATTTCTTACAAAAACAGCACCGCCACAGTACAATTACTTGTGTCGACAAGTGATTTTTGGTACAGAGTATATACTTCAGGAAAATGACAATTTCTTGAAAAGTAAGCGATGGATTTTGATGAAAAAAACTTTAAAATGTCTCTTAAACATTTTTCTTCTTTTAAACCTTTTTTAAAATATATATTTTAAACAAAAATTGCCCAAATCTAAAAAAATGACATTAAAAACAAACAAAAATCAACATTTTTATTGTCGCAAATGGAATTCAAGGGCATTTTCATGGTAACATATTTCTTGAAACTGTATCTTTTCTACCATATTTACTTTTCCTGTGCAGTAGCTCTGTGCTCAATTGAAACGAAGCCGGGTGCTGTCTCTTTAGGACAGCTAACGAGCTTCTCCTGCACAGAAAACAAAGAAATCGGACACCGCCTCATATAGAAGATATCTAAGTGTTAATCTTATTTCTAATTATGAAATACCTCAACACAGATAACAGCACCTACCAATGAAAGGAATGCTTCATCACATAATAAAATTCATAATTTTACTGCACATCTTAGAGTGAGCAGCATCTTCTGACCAAAGCTAAAACCATGATTAAGGGCACTCGGAAACGTAAGGACCGAGACGGTTCATTCATGCGGAACAACATGTTCTCGCCAAAAGGGAGGAAATTACCTGTGATGAAGGATGAACCTGTAGCAGGAACCAGCTCTGTGACAGATGTTCAACCGCCACACTTTCCCGATGGATCCAAGGGTAAAAAATGTGTACAGGCTCATACTCAGTCCATCAAGCAACGTCCACTTCGACCGCGGATCCTGCAGAAAAGGAAATATACAGTGTCAGGCAATCGCATAGTCAACATCTATTCTATTTTCAGCAAACATGGACAAATTGATGGATTTAAGTGTGATAAAATAAATTTGGAAATTATTAAGGAAATCAAAAAAATGGACTTCAATTTACATGTAGTAACTGCGATTTCATATCCGATATGTACAATTCATAAACAGAAATTCCAAATCAAAAAAGAAAAAGTGCTGCAGTTAACACAAACTTGACCATTGCATTAATGGATACGCCATTAGGAGTTTCAAAGGCTAGACTGCTATTTACTGCTTTGGATATACCACCACCAGCAAGGAGTTATATGCAGACATTAACAAATAAAGTCAGTAAGGAAATAATAACTTTAAATACAGCAGACATGTCAGAAAAGCGCAACTTGTGGAACAACACAGCACAGCCCAGGGTGCCAAAAATCCAAAACACATTGATGTGTCAGAGCTCCTCACAGGCATACAGTGTAGCCATAGAAAACATGACAGACCAACATTACATAATCGGCTTGGCAGTTGAAAACAAGCTTTGTTGGACTGGAGCATGGCTGAAAAATCGCGGGTTTGATGTACATTGTCCTGGTGGTCATGCAGACTGTACCGCCAACATACCGTAGCTTCAGGCACACTCTGAGAGAAAAATGACATATGCAATCGCTGAAGAGCTCTCCCTTGAAGACTTTTGGATCCGCGCCGTGACAACTGATGCTGATTCAAAATCTTACTTGTGCCTTCAAGACTTCTACAAGCAACTTGATGAGGCATGGCAAGTGTCACGCCAGCAAGATCCATATAATTTGGCTGCACGACAAGAGAAAAAAGCCCGAAATGCTCAATTCAGTAAAGATATGCTACCAGCCAAGAAGAAAACCAACGACAGCAGACAGAGAGCAGTCACGGCACTCAGTAAGGATATTAGAGCCAGATGAAGTTCAATTATTGAAAAATTGACAAGACTGGGAAATGGTGATCTTTTAATAATGCTTGCAAAATTACCTTCAGTAAGGGAAGCCACTATACAATGTTACGCTGAAAACTGTAGCAACTGTCCCACGGAGTCACTGGTTTGTTGCGGTGTCGCGGGTGGATCGTGGTGGGTAAAATCAGCATTCCTTCCCACTAATAACATCACACATCTGCAGATGGAAGAAAATGACAAGTTACTGCTCAGTGTAGTTCTACAAATGAGACTGAGTGAGACAGCTGTTAGAAGTGTAAGTTCAAAAACGTCAACACAGAAAAATTAAGCTTTCAATCATGCAGTTGTTTCGACAATCAGTAAACAAACTAACTACTCGAGAAATTTTGGCGGCCGTCTTGCAGCACAAGTCCTGAAATCAAACAACATATTAGCGAAGTCTGTAAAAAGAAAACTACAGTTTATCTCTGGAAGCTCCCTTTCAGAACAGTCATCACATCATCTGGAAAAAAAATTCAAAACATGCCAGTTACCATAACAAATACAAGACTACCAGCACGTACAGAAATAAGCGAACTTTCAATCGTGCGAAACTTGAACACCAACACCACCTGGTTAGAGAAAATGATGTACAGGAGCCAGATTACAGAAAAGGTCTGCTTGATGATGCTACTCTTGATGATCACAGCTACAGAAATAATACCAAAACGTCCGCTGCAAAGAAATGCTAAAAACAAAATCACTTCAAGTACGCACCAAAATGTCATCCCGTACCACCAAACTGAATGCTTACACACACACACAGAAGTCTAGGGGGAATCCACCAGACAGTCTGGGAGTCTCCGTCCCTCCACATCTTTATGACCTGTGCACTTTTTGAGACTGAAACATGTCTTTCTACTATTGTTACAGTAATAATTTTCAAAAACCAAATGCTTTGTGTTGATACACAGGCCATTGTTACACAAATGGCTGCCTTGCACTGATGGCGGTACATCAAGGTTTTTGATCACGACCATGAGGGCCATCCGATGTATAGATCTGGTCCGGTGTCCAGCACTAAGCGGGTCCCTGGGGTTTCTGTACCTAAACTGTCCATAGCCATTTTCTGAACTGCCAGTCCAAATGATGCATTTGTCCATTTAAATGCGATTCAGATTGAAAAGCTAAATTTTCACTACATTTGTCAGAGAATTTTTCCACTTTTAAAATTTTAAAATACGTTTTCAAGTAAACAAAACAGTATAGCAGTATAAGAATTTAGCAGACGACACTTTTGATCAGAAAGGTCAACATGTAGACTGATACAATGCATTATGGGACAAATACAAGCAATTCTAAGAACACAGCTACCAATTTAAACTCTTGATTATATTTAAAATAAATTTAAATTTAAATTTGACTTAATGAAACAATTCCTATCCAAATTCGTGTTCTGTGTCCATGTGAAATCCCAAGTTCCTAACACCGAAACTTACTTCGCCATTCAACTTTAATGTTTTTCAGCTGGCTGAGATCTAGGTGTCAGACCGGTGAAAAACAGCCCATTGAACACAATGCAAACTATGCCCTGTTTGGGGCTCATTCACACGTCCCACAACATTCGTTCACTTATACACACTTTAATCCTGTGAATCACACATCTTTGGCTTTCAAATTGTCCTATATCCAGGAAAAAACACCCATTCAGTTATTCAGCAGTTCATATCATTCATTCACAAAATAAATATTTTGAATTACACACAGGTCAAAGCCGCATCTCTACCTAACCTCTGTGCTCATACGCGCCGAAGACATAGTCCTGCAAAACACAGTAAAATACTTGTTATTAGTGACAGCAGACATGCCATTTTAACATCAGAGTACATTTAACTGTGAAATGAAAATCAATTTTGAGAAAACACATGCAAATGAGACACTTTGGATTTTTACATGGAACTATTTCAGCACCCTACGACCCGGAAGTAATTCCTTACTGGTCTGATAAGCAAATGCCCTATTCTTGCTCGGAAACCATATACCAGTGATTTGTCGTACTCTCCTCTGATAACTCGGTCTACCCATTTGGCTCACCTCAGTTTTCATTGTTGTTTCTCTATGTCAGGACAGGATGCATATGTTTCATTTTCTTATTAACATTTGTTTAAAATGTGTATTTATTAATGAAGGAAAATACCCTTTTAGTCCACGTTTATGGTTTTCTCTAAGTCACCAATGGAATGCAATCTGGTATAGCAACATCCTCTATAAAGAGTCAAGAGTGTTCTTAATATATGTAAGTTGTATCTATATTAACTCCTCTATAAAGAGTGAAGAGTGTTCTTAATATATGTACTGTACGTATATTAACTATTTCACTTGCGTCACGTTTTCATTATCCTGTGCATGTGATAAATACATCAAGGGTGGATACAGCAGGGTCAGACACCCAATCCCTCTCCCCTACTCCTACTAAAAGTCGACACATTATATGTAAGTTTCAATTACGCTTGAGCGCCTTATCATTGCATTTTACGAATAAAATGCACCTCTGCTCACTAGATCCCATTATGTAGTCCTCCCCGACCATCTCACACCTATAACGGGGAGAATAAACGGGCCACCATTTGGTGGTTCCAAAATTGTTTTATTTAGGAAACAAAACAATCAGTTGGAACATACTCCAGGAACTTCAAGTCGCCACACAAGATTCTAGCCCCACTCCACCCCCCCCCCCCCTTTCCACTCACACCTCCTATACACACGCACCTCAACTAAAATTGAGGATTCGCACCTGAAGAACTATCACTGAAGGTGATATCCCTACTTTTTTATCAGTTGTTATGTGTATATGAAGTTTGGGAACAACCCATTCAAAACTGTTTGATGATTGCAAGTAATAAAATGTGTTACTCTACGGGTCCGGGCGCGACGGGACGCGACGATACAAAAATGTGTTATGTCAGCTCAAATTGCATCACAAATTTCTCTTTCTGCTTTTCTACAGTTAATGCACTGTATGAGGTACTATCTAAGATGCATATTCAAACTTATCCGCTTATTTATACTAAGTTTAAATATTATTTGATATATTAGATTGTACCTTAAACTACTAAACATGTACATGTAATATTAGAATAAATATTTTTGTTTCTTTGGCTTAAAGTGGCTATGCCGCCAAAAACAGCCAAAATTTTACATCATAAGTACACCGTTTCTGAGCCTACTGAAGACGAGGTATATGTATTGCTTGCATATTTTGAGAGTCCAAATTCTAGTGACACAATGTAAATGGTTTTAGCCAGCCAGGCTGGACCCCGAAGACGGAAAGTCGAATTAAGAGTTACCGACTTGTGCTTCGTTTTTGCGCATAGTCAATCACGGGCGTTTTTAGAACCCGTGAATAAACATTTTCTTTTAATCGGCGCATATGACTTCGAGCGCCCGGATATATTTTTTATATACTGTTTTTGTAGCGTTATTTTGCTGTTGCTTGGCAGGTTAAATTTCTTTAACATTATAACAAAAAAACATGTTAAATAACAAATATATAAAAGAGTATATTGGTATAATAATTACTGGTACAATAGATGTAGTCAATAGTATCTACCTTTATGAATGATGCATTTTATAGTATATTGAGTATGTTATGAATGATTTAAAAAATAAATAAATAAATAAATGTGTTACGGGACGCGACGCGACGCGACGGGACGTTACTTCCGTCCCATCGCGTCGCGTCCCGTAACACATTTTTTTTATTTATTTATTTTTATTTTTTTTAATTGTTTTTAGCGTGATTTCTATATAGTCACCACGTCACTTGTCCCCGCCAGAACATTTGAACAGGATAATGTTTGATTCGAAATAACAGACATAGAAGTAAATCTAGAGCTGCAATCTAGATATACAGAAAGGAAAAAGAAACGCAGGGTGCGTATTTCCGCTATATATTGCATATACTGCACACATAATTCCATATATATTCCAAGGAAATCCCAAGATGTTTTGTAAAAAAAAAAGTGCAGTTAGTTAGAGAAAGGACACAACTGTGATGCTGTAGACGTTTTAATCACAGTATACGTTGTAACAAGAAGTTCATAAATGCTGAAGTTCCTCTTTGACAAATTGAGCCAGTTCAGAACTGTATTTAATGTTAAGTGATTGCAACATTTAAAGCCTAAGTTTGCTCACCTGCTTGAGCCAAATGCGCATTCTGACGATAATGAAACTTTAAAGGGGTAACCATTGGTGTGTTCAGTGCTGTTTAAACCTTATTTCTTAAAGGACAGGCCTAATGTCGCCCTGTGCCATTCGATTAGCAGTAGCATATTAAACATACAATATATAGCGGAAATACGCACCCTGCGTTTCTTTTTCCTTTCGGTATATTTAGTATAACGTTTCATACCTATTAAACGTATTTCCGTTGAAATGTACGGTAATAACATCGGGTGAGTACCAGACATAATGCTGTTCAATAAACGAAATCACCAGACATATATGTTACACTTCGTTGTGTTCTTTATAATAAAATATATATATAGATGCATCCGTGGCCGAGGGGTTAACGAAGTTGCGTTGTAAACCATCTCGCCTCTCGCCACTGCGGGTTCGAATCCCACTGGGAGCTCGATTTGTAAGTGAGAAAGTGTCGATTCTTACGGATGGCGGGAGGTGTACAGTACTGGTTCTACCCAGGAAAAGGGGGTGGTCTGCCTCCACCACAAAAGACAATCGAACCTCATATACAACATTAGATGTGTTGAAAATGACGTAAAACACCATACAAACAAACAAACAAATCTTTATAATAGCTAGGGGTAAATATGAAATTATCTAGACACGTTAGACTAAAGCACCAAAATGTGTACATAAGTTTAAACCAAAACAAACGTTTTTAGAAAGCAGGCCAAACTGACAAAGCTACCTGGGGGCCCTTTTTTTAAATATTCAAAATGGCAGCCATGCTAAAAACAGTACAAATTAAAAGATGAAGTTTTCTCGGTTATTTCTCCTTTTCTTTATCTTGAATATGTTTTATTAACATATACTTAGTGTTTATTCAGATAATTACAATGGGTCTTATGAGGATACAACAAATACATATAAACTTGACAGCAATAGTGAAATATATATACAACATTATATCAACAACTAACATAATTAACAGAAAAGTATTCATATGTATAAGGTAACAATTAATACTTTAGCAGTTAATGTTGTTGTTATTTTGCTTTCACCGCAAAATATGCAGAGAAGGTGACTGAACCATCACATTGGCTCGCTAATATGTTCATGTACATATTTATATATATAATATTAGATTTAACTAACGTGACAAATGAAAAGCTTCTAACTAGTACACAAATGTATATACATAGTTTGTAATAAACAAATATACACTTATAACGTAAACACGCAACTTTAGAATAACATAAAAATAAAAAAAACGGCTATTGTAAATGTATTACTTATACACCATTGATTTTCTAATTTCAAAGGCTTTATATATAAAGACGCTAAGGTTCTGCAGTGTCTTTTTTTTCGCATTTGAAAAGTTCTTAAAAATTGATCATGTTAGGTCTTTTCCAAAAATATTTACTTAATATGTTATGATTTCTTATTTCATTAAACATGCTACATTCAATAACAAAGTGATATTCGTCTTCAAGTTTATTGCAGACGACGCACATTCTTTCATGTATTGATTTACTGACTGGTTATTGCCATCTTCCAGCTTCTATTTCAAGGGTATGAGAGGACACACGTAACTTTGACATTGCCTGTCTAAACTTTGGTATGTTGACGAGCTTTAGATATGGCTTAAGATCAAAATTAAATCAACAATTAGTTTATAAAAAATTGCCATACTAGAATTCTTTATCCTTGAATTCTAATTTTGAATGAAATTATCATTAATTTATTCTTTGTTTTATACAGTATATAAACAATTCCGTATTGCCAACCCCTTGAAATAACCATGCAGGATAAAAACCAAGAGATTCTATCTAGTTTTTTAACAATTTTACCCAATTATTTTTATTTGGATATAGCTCAGCATCCACTGTCATCATTTTGTAAAAATGGCGTATATACTTATTTTCATTAACGTTCAATATGTTCAGCCCATAAGTAATTATTTTAATATATCTTTGCGTTACAAGATTTTCAACGTTTTCCAAAGCTCCAGCTCGAAAAATACATAGAGAATAATTAACAACATAAATTTGATACTGAATTTACCATTTTTTTCCTCGAGTGACATTAATTCAGTATCAAATTTATGCTGTTAATTATACTGTTTATTATATAACTTTACGTAAAAGAAGAAATTAAAAAATATTTTAACTTTAAACTAGTATGTGTTTTAACAAATATGTTAAGAACGTAGTTCCGGCAAAGTTATATCATCACTAGTTATATCATCACTAGTGACGATATAACTTTTTTTGCGTGATACTAAAATTACGTCATTCATAGTTCAATGTAAATTTATGACAGTTATGTAATAAATGTTCTTAACTGTTGGGGACATAAAACATTTGATGTTTCTACATACTTACATGTGCCAGTGACGTTTCAAGTGTACCTTTTGTTTGAGACCCTGATACCAGGTTTACTCAGTTGCTAGATCAGTTTTTGTTTTATTTTATCTTGTATGTGTATATTGGGGGCCTATAACAGTAACATAAACGACATTGAAACACAGGATTTCATGGATCTGTCTCAATCTGACATTGTTTTGAGAATGATGCGTCAAGAGTTGCGACATTTTCTTCATAATCATTGACCCCTGACCTTTCGTCATTGAGTGCTGTTACAGAAAGACGGAATATTTCATCGTTCTCATACGTGTTAGAAAGAAAGGTTTTCAATTTTCAAGACCAAAATCCTTAAATAGTATAAGGACTAAACTGAAATTGCATTGGTAAACACAATGTTTACAAACAATGTTATCGATATTTGATTGCTGATAGCGCAACTGTTTCCTTTTCCGTTCTGGTTGTAGGTGTAATACGCCCATTGATTGTTGCATTGAGTTGTGTGTGAATTAAAATTTAAATGCCATGTTGTCATTCAAATCTAGGCCCAAATTAAAAATGAATAGCTTACATTCTCATCACAAATGACACATATGCTGCCAAAAAATCCACAGAAAAATGTGGGTCTTGTATATTCTAAGAAAGAACTTGTCTCATGAATGAATGCTCCTTTTAAAAACATAGAGATGCCAACATTTTGTATTCATACACTCATTTCCATATAAGCAAAAATTAAATAAAACTCACAATTTTCAGTGATATTAACCAAAAATAGCACTTTACATTAGTGAAATCAACAGTACTGCTTGTATGTTGAATAATTACATAAATAACAGTACTGATTGTATGTTGAATAATTACATAAATAACAGTATTGCTTGTATGTTGAATAATTACATAAATAACAGTACTGATTGTATGTTGAATAATTACATAAATAACAGTATTGCTTGTATGTTGAATAATTACATAAATAACAGTACTGATTGTATGTTGAATAATTACATAAATAACAGTACTGCTTGTATGTTGTCCGATTACATAAATAACAGTACTGCTTGTATGTTGTCCGATTACATAAATAACAGTACTGCTTGTATGTTGTCCGATTACATAAATAACAGTACTGCTTGTATGCTGTGTGATTACATAAATAACAGTATTGCCTGTATGTTGTCCGATTACATAAATAACAGTACTGATTGTATGTTGTGTGATTACATAAATAACAGTATTGCCTGTATGTTGTCCGATTACATAAATAACAGTACTGATTGTATGTTGTGTGATTACATAAATAACAGTATTGCTTGTATGTTGTGTGATTACATAAATAACAGTATTGCCTGTATGTTGAATAATTACATAAATAATAGTACTGCTTGTATTCTGTGTGATTACATAAATAACAGCACTGCTTCTATTTTATGTGATTTCATAAATAACAGTAGTGATTGTATGATTACATTAATAACAGTACTGTTTGTATGATTACATAAATAACAGTACTTCTTGTATGATTACATAAATAACAGTACTGCGTGTATGAGTACATAAATAACAGTACTGCTTGAATGTTGAATGATTACACACATAACAGTACTGCTTATACGTTGTGTGATTACATAAATACCAGTACTGCTTGTATGTTGTGTGATTACATAAAAAAAGTAATGCTTGTATGTTGTACGATTACATAATTAACAGTATTGCTTGTGTGTTGTACGATTACATAATTAACAGTATTGCTTGTGTGATGTACGATTACATAAATAACAGTACTGCTTGCTTGTTGTACGATTACATAAATAACAGTACTGCTTGTATGCTGTGTGATTACATAAATAACAGTATTGCCTGTATGTTGTCCGATTACATAAATAACAGTACTGATTGTATGTTGTGTGATTACATAAATAACAGTATTGCTTGTATGTTGAATAATTACATAAATAACAGTACTGCTTGTATGTTGTATGTTGACATAAATAAAAGTATCGCTTTTATGTTGAACAATTGCATAAATAACAGTACTGCTTGTATGATGTAAGATTACATAAATGACAGTATTGCTTGTATGTTGACATAAATAACAGTATTGCTTGTATGTTGAATAATTACATAAATAACAGTACTGCTTGTATGTTGTATGATTACATAAATAACAGTATTGCTTGTATGTTGAATAATTACATAAATAACAGTACTGATTGTATGTTGTGTGATTACATAAATAACAGTACTGATTGTATGTTGAATAATTACATAAATAACAGTACTACTTGTAAGTTGTCCGATTACATAAATAACAGTACTGCTTGTATGCTGTGTGATTACATAAATAACAGTATTGCCTGTATGTTGTCCGATTACATAAATAACAGTACTGATTGTATGTTGTGTGATTACATAAATAACAGTATTGCTTGTATGTTGTGTGATTACATAAATAACAGTATTGCCTGTATGTTGAATAATTACATAAATAATAGTACTGCTTGTATTCTGTGTGATTACATAAATAACAGCACTGCTTCTATTTTATGTGATTTCATAAATAACAGTAGTGATTGTATGATTACATTAATAACAGTACTGTTTGTATGATTACATAAATAACAGTACTTCTTGTATGATTACATAAATAACAGTACTGCGTGTATGAGTACATAAATAACAGTACTGCTTGAATGTTGAATGATTACACACATAACAGTACTGCTTATACGTTGTGTGATTACATAAAAAAAGTAATGCTTGTATGTTGTACGATTACATAATTAACAGTATTGCTTGTGTGTTGTACGATTACATAATTAACAGTATTGCTTGTGTGATGTACGATTACATAAATAACAGTACTGCTTGCTTGTTGTACGATTACATAAATAACAGTACTGCTTGCTTGTTGTACGATTACATAAATACCAGTACTGCTTGTATGTTGTGTGATTACATAAAAAAAGTAATGCTTGTATGTTGTACGATTACATAATTAACAGTATTGCTTGTGTGTTGTACGATTACATAATTAACAGTATTGCTTGTGTGATGTACGATTACATAAATAACAGTACTGCTTGCTTGTTGTACGATTACATAAATAACAGTACTGCTTGCTTGTTGTACGATTACATAAATAACAGTACTGCTTGCTTGTTGTACGATTACATAAATACCAGTACTGCTTGTATGTTGTGTGATTACATAAAAAAAGTAATGCTTGTATGTTGTACGATTACATAATTAACAGTATTGCTTGTGTGTTGTACGATTACATAATTAACAGTATTGCTTGTGTGATGTACGATTACATAAATAACAGTACTGCTTGCTTGTTGTACGATTACATAAATAACAGTACTGCTTGTATGCTGTGTGATTACATAAATAACAGTATTGCCTGTATGTTGTCCGATTACATAAATAACAGTACTGATTGTATGTTGTGTGATTACATAAATAACAGTATTGCTTGTATGTTGAATAATTACATAAATAACAGTACTGCTTGTATGTTGTATGTTGACATAAATAAAAGTATCGCTTTTATGTTGAACAATTGCATAAATAACAGTACTGCTTGTATGATGTAAGATTACATAAATGACAGTATTGCTTGTATGTTGACATAAATAACAGTATTGCTTGTATGTTGAATAATTACATAAATAACAGTACTGCTTGTATGTTGTATGATTACATAAATAAAAGTATTGCTTGTATGTTGACATAAATAAAAGTATCGCTTTTATGTTGAATAATTACATAAATAACAGTACTGCTTGTATGTCGTATGATAACATAAATAACAGTACTGCTTGTATGTCGTATGATAACATAAATAACAGTATCGATTGAATGTTGACATAAATAACAGTATTGCTTGTATGTTGAACAATTGCATAAATAACAGTACTGCTTGTATGATGTAAGATTACATAAATGACAGTATTGCTTGTATGTTGACATAAATAACAGTATTGCTTGTATGTTGAATAATTACATAAATAACAGTACTGCTTGTATGTTGAATAATTATGTACATAACAGTACTGCTTGTATGCTGTGTGATGACATAATTAACAGTACTGCCTGTATGTTGTATGATTATATAAGTAACAGTACTGCTTGTTAGATTACCCAAATAATAGTACTGCTTTTATGATTACATCAATAACAAAATAACAGTACTGCTTGTATGATGACACAAATAACAGTATTGCTTGTATGTTGTATGATTACGTAAATAACAGTACTGCTTGTATGTTGTATGATTACGTAAATAACAGTACTGCTTGTAAGTTGTATGATTACGTAAATAACAGTACTGCTTGTATGTTGTATGATTACATAAGTAACAGTACTGCTTGTTAGATCAGTACTGCTTGTATGATTACATAAATAACAAAATAAAAGTACTGCTTGTATGATTACACAAATAACAGTACTACTTGTATGATTAAACAAATAACAGTACTGCTTGTATGATTACATTAATAACAGTACTGCTTGTATAATACACAAATAACAGTATTGCTTGTATGATGACATTAATAACAGTACAGTTTGTATGAAGTATGATTACATTAATAACAGTACTACTTGTATGATTACATTTATAACCGTACTGCGTGTATGATTACATTAATAATAGTACTGCTTGTATGAAGTATGATTACACAAATAGCAGTACTGCTTGTATGATTACATTACTAACGGTACTGCTTGTATGATACACAAATAACAGTACTGATTGTATGATAACAATAATAACAAAACTGTTTTTATGATTAATCAAATAACAGTACTGCTTGTATGATTACATTAATAACAGTAGTGCTTGTATGATTACATTAATAACAGTCCTGCTTGTATGATACACACATAACAGTACTGCTTGTATGATTACATAAATAACAGTATCGCTTGTATGTTGTATGATTACATTAATAACAGTACTGCTTGTATGAAGTATGATTACACAAATAACAGTACAGCTTGTATGATTACATTAATAACAGTACTGCTTGTATGATACACAAATAACAGTACCGCTTGTATGATTACATTAATAACAGTACAGCTTGTAAGAAGTATGATTACAATAATAACAGTACTGCTTGTATGATTACATTTATAACCGTACTGCGTGTATGATTACATTAATAATAGTACTGCTTGTATGAAGTATGATTACACAAATAACAGTACTGCTTGTATGATTACATTACTAACGGTACTGCTTGTATGATACACAAATAAATGTACTGCTTCTATGATAACACAAATAACACTACTGATTGTATGATTACACAAATAACAGTACTGTTTGTATGATGTATGATTACACAAATAACAATACTGCTTGTATGATTACACAAATAACAGTACTGCTTGTATGATTACATTAACAATAATACTGCTTGTAAGATTGCACAAATAACAGTACTGCTTTTATGATTACATTAATAACAGTACTGCGTGTATGATTACATTGATAACAGTACTGTTTGTATGAAGTATGATTACGAAAATAACAGTACTGCTTGTATGATTACATTAATAACTGTACTGCTTGTATGATACACAAATAACAGTAGTGCTTGTATGATTACATTAATAACAGTACAGCTTGTATGAAGTATGATTACATTAATAAAAGTACTGCTTGTATGATTACCTTTATAACCGTACTGCTTGTATCATTACATTAATAACAGTACTGCTTGTATGAAGTATGATTACACAAATAACAGTAATGCTTGTATGATTACATTACTAACGGTACTGCTTGTATGATATACAAATAAAAGTACTGCTATTATGATTACACAAATAACAGTACTGATTGTATGATTACACATATAACAGTATTGTTTGTATGAGGTATAATTACACAAATAACAATACTGCTTGTATGATTACACAAATAACAGTACTGCTTGTATAATTACATTAACAACAATACTGCTTGTATGATTGCACAAATAACAGTACTGCTTGTGTGATTACATTAATAACAGTACTGCTTGTATGATTACATTAATAACAGTACTGCGTGTATGATTAAATTAATAACAGTACTGCTTGTATGATTACATTAATAACAGTACTAATTGTATGATTACTTTAATAACAATACTTTTTGTATGATGTATGATTACACAAATAACAGTACTGCTTGTATGATTACACAAATAACAGTACGGTTTACATGATTGCATTAATATAACTGTACTGCTTGTATGATTACATTAATAACAGTACTGCTTGTATGAAGTATGATTACACAAATAACAGTACTGCTTGTATGATTACATTAATAACAGTAGAGCTTGTATGAAGTATGATTACATTAATAACAGTACTGCTTGTATGATTACATTAATAACAGTACTGCTTGTATGATTACATCAATAACTGTACTGCTTGTATGATAACATTAATAACAGTACTGTTTGTTTGATTACTTTAAAAACAGTACTGCTTGTATGATTATTTTAATAACAGTACTCTTGTATGAAGTATGATTACATTAATAACAGTACTGCATGTATGATAACTTTAATAACATTACTGCTTGTATCATGACTTATGCTTGTATGATTACTTTAATAACAGTACTGCTTGTATGAAGTATGATTAAATTAATAACGGTACTGCTTGTATGAATACATTAATAACAGTACTGCTTATATGATTACATTAATAACAGTACTGCTTGTATGATTACATTGATAACAGTACTGCTTGTATGAAGTATGATTACATTAATAACAGTACTGCTGTATGAAGTATGATTACATTAATAACAGTACTGCTTGGATGTTTACTTTAATAACAGTACTGCTTGTATGATTACTTTAATAACAGTACTGCTTGTATGCAGTATGATTACATTAATAACAGTATTGCTTGTATGATTACTTTAATGACAGTACTGCTTGTATGATTACTTTAATAACAATACTGCTTGTATGATTACTTGAATAACAGTACTGCTTGTATGAAGTATGGTTACATTAATAACAATACTGCTTGTAAGATTACTTTAATAACAATACCTTTTTTATGATTACATTAATAACAGTACTGCTTGTATGATTACACATATAACAGTACTGATTGTATGATTACACATATAACAGTACTGCTTGTATGAAGTATGATTACATTAATAACAGTACTGCTTGTATGATTACATTAATAACAGTACTGCTTGTATGATTACATTAATAACAGTACTGCTTGTTTGACTACTTTAATAACAGTACTACTTGTATGATTACCTTAATAACAGTATTGCTTGTATGATTATATGAATAACAGTACTGCTTGTATGATTACCTTAATAACAGTACTGCTTGTATGCAGTATGATTACATTAATAACGGTACTGCTTGTAAGATTACTTTAATAACAGTACTGCTTGTATGCAGTATGATAACATTAATAACAATACTGCATGTATTATTACTTTAATAACAGTACTGCTTGTAAGATTACTTTAATAACAGTACTGCTTGTATGCAGTATGATTACATTAATAACAGTACTGCTTGTATGATTACTTTAATAACAGTATTGCTTGTAAGATTACTTTAATAACAGTACTGCTAGTATTATTACTTTAATAATAGTACTGCTTGTAAGATTACATTAATAACAGTACTGCTTGTATGAAGTATGATTACTTAAAAACAGTATTGCTTGTAAGATTACATTAATAACAGTACTGCTTGTATGAAGTTTGATTACTTTAATAACAGTATTGCTTGTAAGATTACATTAATAACAGTACTGCTTGTTTGATTACTTTAATAACAGTACTGCTTGTATGATTACTTTAATAACAGTATTGCTTGTATGATTAATTTAATAACAGAACTGTTTGTATGATTACTTTAATAACAGTACTGCTTGTAAGATTACTTTAATAACAGTATTGCTTGTAAGATTTCAATAATAACAGTACTGCTTGTATGAAGTATGATTTTTTTAATAACAGTACTGCTTGTATGATTACTTTAATAACAGTACTGCTTGTATGATTACTTTAATAACAGTACTGCTTGTATGATTACTTTAATAACAGTATTGCTTGTATGATTAATTTAATAACAGAACTGTTTGTATGATTACTTTAATAACAGTACTGCTTGTAAGATTACTTTAATAACAGTATTGCTTGTAAGATTTCAATAATAACAGTACTGCTTGTATGAAGTATGATTTTTTTAATAACAGTACTGCTTGTATGATTACTTTAATAACAGTACTGCTTGTATGATTACTTTAATAACAGTACTGTTTTTATGATTACATAAATAACAGTACTGCTTGTATGATTACACATATAACAGTATTGCTTGTATGATTACTTTAATACCAGTACTGCTTGTATGATTACATTAATAACAGTATTGCCTGTATGATTACTTTAATAACAGTACTGCTTGTATGATTACTTTAATAACAGTATTGCTTGTATGAATACTTTAATAACAGTACTGCTTGTATGATTACTTTAATAACAATACTGCTTGTAAGATTACTTTAATAATAGTATTGCTTGTAAGATTACATTAATATCAGTACTGCTTTTATGAAGTATGATTACTTTAATAACAGTATTGTTTGTAACATTACATTAATAACAGTACTGCTTGTATGATAACTTTAATAAAAGTATTGCTTTTATGATTACTTTAATAACAGTACTGCTTGTAAGATTACACAATTAACAGTACTGCTTGTATGCAATATGATTACATTAATAACAGTACTGCTTGTATGATTACTTTAATAACAGTATTGCTTGTAAGATTACATAAATAACAGTACTGCTTGTATGATTACTTTAATAACAGTACTGCTTGTAAGATTACTTCAATAACAGTACTGCTTGTATGCAGTATGATTACATTAATAACAGTACTGCTTGTATTATTACTTTAATAACTGTATTGCTTGTATGATTACATTAATAACAATATTGCTTGTATTATTACTTTAATAACATTACTGCTTGTAAGATTACATTAATAACAGTACTGCTTGTATGAATAGTTTAATAACAGTACTGCTTGTAAGATTACTTCAATAACAGTACTGCTTGTATGCAGCATGATTACATTAATAACAGTTCTGCTTGTATTATTACTTTAATAACAGTATTGCTTGTATGATTACTTTAATATCAGTACTGCTTGTATGCAGTATGATTACATTAATAACAGTACTGCTTGTATTACTACTTTAATAACAGTACTGCGTGTAAGATTACTTTAATAACAGTACTGCTTGTTTGAAGTATGATTATATTAATAACAGTACTGCTTGTATGATTACTTTAATAACGGTACTGCTTGTATGATTACTTTAATAACAGTACTGCTTGTATGAAGTATGGTTACATTAATAACAATATTGCTTGTATTATTACTTTAATAACAGTATTGCTTGTAAGATTACATTAATAACAGTACTGCTTGTATGATTACTTTAATAACAGTACTGCTTGTAAGATTACTTTAATAACAGTACTGCTTGTATGCAGCATGATTACATTAATAACAGTTCTGCTTGTATTATTACTTTAATAACAGTATTGCTTGTATGATTACTTTAATATCAGTACTGCTTGTATGCAGTATGATTACATTAATAACAGTACTGCTTGTTTGATTACACAAATAACAGTACTGCTTGTATGATTACACAAATAACAGTACTGCTTGTATGATTACATTAATAATAGTACTGCTTGTATGATTTCACAAATAACAGTACTACTTGTATGATGACATAAATAACAGTACTGCTTGTATGATAAAGTGCCTTATCGTAAACAACTGACCAAAATACGAGGAGATCCCACTGTAACAATTTTTTGACTTAAAAAACATATGCGGTTTGATGCTGTGAAAATATTTTTTAGTGCATAAATGTGCTGTCTACTGAGGTATGTATATATTTTTTTACCAATGACAGTTTTCTGTCAATGAAACTTCGCGTGATTTGACGAGATATTAAAAATATTTAACCGGTGTGGCAGTAAAATGTACTTCCTTCTACCATAAAAACGGATATATTTGAACTTTTATTGTCATTTATCGAGTCTAGATGATGTGTGGAGGGTCGGTCGGGAAAGCGGAACCACACATATAAATGTATTTGACCTTAGTGATATTGATATGGGACTTTTTCTAAAACGATCCTTGTCCTTGTTGAAAATTGTTGTGATTTGACGTTAAACATTGCTGCCAGCAGTCATCTGCTTTTACAAGAGTTATATAGCAAAAAGTTGAAGCGACTATTCTGAAACTACCCGACGGATTTTTATGAAACTTGACAGGAATGTTGCACTTGGTGTCTTAATGATCCTAGCAAAATTTCAGGTCGGTCAGAAAGTCCAGATAATAAGTCAGGACCTTAAAAATAGAGTCGGTCGGAAGACCAGAAACGAACTTTTTTTTTTTGGCCCTAGCTAAATTTCAGGCCAGCTGGAAATTCAAGATGGCCATCACGGCTAATAATAGATTCAAAACAAATTTGTAGCGACTACCTCCTTAAAACTAAGTGATATTGATATGGGACTTTTTCTAAAATGATCAGCATGACATGATTGTCGAAAATCGTTTTGATTCAACGTTAAACATGGCCACCAGCAGATATCCTTGTTTACATAGAGTTATGTAGTAAAAGTGTGTAGCGACTACTACTCTGAAACTACTTGACAAATTTGTTATGAAACTTCACAGGAATGTTGCTCTTTATTTATAGTTGAGTTATGTAGTAAAACCGCATAGCGACTACTCCTCTGAAACTACTTGACGAATTTTCATGAAACTTCAAAGGAATGTTGCTCTTGATATATAGTTGATCCTAGTGCAATTTCAGGTTGGTCAGAAATTCAAGATGCCGCAATGGCTAAAAAGAGATTTTTAAGAAACAAATTTGTAACGACTACTTCTTGAAAACTATAAGTGATATTGATATGGGACTTTTTCTAAAATGATCAGCATGACATAATATTGGTCCTTGTTGAAAATGTTTTGATTCGACATTAAACATGGCTGCCAGCTCAGTTATCTGTGTACACTTTACAAGAGTTGTATAGTAAAAACTTGTAGCGACTACTCCTCTAAAACTACTTGACAGATTTTCATGAAACTTCACTGGAATGCTGATCTAGCTATCAAAACCTATCAGTAGAGCTTCAAGGTCACTGACCTCTTATTCTTGGATTTCTGTGAAACTTGGCAGGAATGATCAGTACCAAGCCTAGTTGCACATGGTATTGTCTTCCCAAGCAAAGACTCCATATAGCAAGTAGAGCAATACAGGCCCTCTTGGGCCTCTTGTTGTATACTTGGTTTGTGCGGTTAGGGACACATCTCTATAGTGCAAGTAAGTATACTTTTCTTTCGAGAAAAGAGATCCAGGTTCACGTCCTGGTGGAGATCCTAGCGCACATACTGAGCTGTACATACATTTGTTTTATATAAATGAAATAATTAAACATCAGCAAATGATGTGTTTGGCTGTGTGGGAGAACAAACATTTCTAAAATAGCTATAACTTACATGTTAAATAAGTCGATGAAACAGAATTATCTCACTCGGGATCTCACTTGTTTCTTTGAATAAATATAGGACCTAAGGTGTTGTTTTTCCGACAGAGGCAGCGGTGATGGCAGTGTCAACATTTTAGTTTTGCGTTTAGGACACTTTCCCATAAACAGTATGCAGTACTGGTTAGGGGACAGTTTCCACCCAAGCCCAGTTTTAGGCATTCTCATTTAAAAACTGTTTTTACACTGCAAATTAATTACACAATGTTATTTATTGACAGTCGTTTAGCTCTGAAGATTGTAAACAGAAGAAACAACCAAAATGTAAATAAGCGTTACAAAAAAGAAAGACTTTCTCCGAAAAGTGCGCTTACTTCCTTATATGGCGTTTGGGATGCACACGCACACTGCCTCATAATAAATTATTAAAAAAAAATAATTGTTATTACGTCATATTTTAATCACACAGCGGACGCAGTTAAAATATACCATGATAATATACTACGCCTTGCACAATAGGTTAGAGTTTCCCCATTTTGAGACAAGCGAATTCGGTAGCGACATCACAGACATTTCTGCACCCACTGACCGCGATCGACGGTTCATCTCGTGAGACGCTGTTGTCAATCAATTATGACACGGCTTGGGGAAAATGCGTGTAACAACCTACACGCGGTGTATAAAATGTAGGACTCGACTCACTAGTATTTTTTTGTGTGGCTTTTTTGTAAAAATGGCTGGTAAGGTCAGAGAAGGCTCGGATTAATAAAACACATGACCGAAAGTGATGGTACATTTTCCCGGGGTACTTTAATCAGGACCCGTTTATATTACACGTCTACCTACAGTGCCTGCCTAAATTAATGTTGCAAAAGCTCATAGTTCTTAAGATCTAAATATGTGTATTTCATCATCCAGAAAGCTTATTAAAGAAAATCTTGACAGTTGAACTTGCGGTATTTTTTCACTGAGAAAAAAGTCATATCCCATTGAATACCATTTATGGCAATATCTATCAAAGAAGGCACACCGCTCCAACCCACATTAATGTCAATGTTTTCCTCGCCACCCAATTCTTCCGAAAAAGTCAGGTTTCATTTTACTACGTGACACGAAATGATGTTATATAAATATAAAACAATAACACGGTGCCGAGCAGAAACAATGAGGGCAGAACAAATGTTTGACATGCATTTTGACATATCAATCTGGTGACGTTCAGTTTTCATTGGCCAACAGTTACACACTGCCAATCATTGGTCAATCGGAACTGATCAAGCAGGCTCTCAAAAGGCCACGTTTGATCAGGGTCTTGATGTGCTTTAAATTGTTCATGTCCAGGTAAACGCTTGTCATTTTTAACGGGGGAGAAAGGTTAAGACGTACAACACAGACGAAATTTTGATTCGGCGCAAAGTGGAGTTTCTCTAACCTGTTGTGCAAACCGTAGTATTTTAACCAAAGAGAGGCAACTGTTTGATTTACAAAGAGTTACCCATTGTTATAGCGTAAATTGACGTCGTGAAAAATATTACATTGACGTTACCAGGCGCATTGTTATAACGATCGTGGTGAATGGTGGAACAATGCAAACATACTATTTTTTCAAAGAAATTGTTCAATAGACTTGCAAACATGTATCATGACCTAGTTGAATATATCACTCGATAAAAAACATGACGGAAACTGGGCATGCAAACAAAATGATTTCTCAGTTTTAGTCTATTTATACAAAGGTCACGTGCCACTTAGATAATTTATATAGAAACAAATGGTTTGGTGTCAAATTTCCAGGAAGAGGTACCCTAATAGAAAGTAGAAAGTAGAGTAAAAAATTGTCAAGAAACATGGATGTGTGTAAAAAATTAGTTTATGTTTACATAAGTGACGGAAAGTGGCCCCCGACCAGTACACCTTCAAAAACGTTGGTTATGTTTGTGTTTTGGGTACTGTACTGTAGTACATCACAATATTACAATACGTAGAAAATGCAGATTTCCAAGCAAAGGACTGATACTGTAACTTAATAGTTTTACCTTAAACTGGCTTAAAGTTTATCATTCAGGTCACTTTCTCAGGAACTGCATGCACTAGAGTTTTCAAACTTTGTTATTGTTTGTATCTTGCATGACATAAGCTTGTATCGCCGAAACAACGTCATATATTTGAAACTTCACAAATGTATTCAGCATCATTAGACAACATACAGTCAGGTTCTACAACTCTTGCTTTTATTTTAACAGAATTATGACCCCCTTTTATTTTTTAAAAATAGGCTAGTTTTGTATGTAAGCTTATTTAAGTCTTTTTTAAATTTCAATTGTTCATTACCCGGTATATATTACATGTTTCTGTTAGGCAATTATATGCCAATCTCATTCAAATCAGACCCGTTATCACGCTACGATACTCTACACTAGAAGCGGGGAGTATCAAGGCATAGTTAGGATTTCATTTTAATGAGATTGACAAGTATGCCTTTCAAATAAGTTTCCCAGTAGATAGACAAGGCCTCGAAAGTTGAGCTTCTGCCCCGAAGGACTGTGTTTCTCATTTAGGTGTGTTACAATGTGATAAACACAACTTCACATGGATGATCCATTAGATGAATACTTTTTAGATTTGCTAAAATTAGGTCTGCGCGACATCCAAGATGGCCGCCAAGATGGCCGCCATTACCAAACATCGTCGACACCTTAAACAATTTTGTCAAGGACCGCTGGACAGATTTAATTTGTTCTTTTAAAATGACCGTCAATGGCTAGACTATCAATTTTGTTCACAAATGGTCGTGCCCCTGGGGGTTGGGAAACTTGAGCCATTCACATAATTAGTCCCCCACCGGTCCAGTGGGGGGGGGGGGGGGGGACTATAGGTTTGCACCATGTCCGACCGTCCGTCCTTCCGAAAACCTGGGATAACGGTGTGTCGCGTACCAAAAAAGGGTCTCTGTGACCTTGACCGATGACCTCTGTCATAGAAAATGATTGTCCGGACCGTATTTTCAATACTTTAACACTTAGAGATACCACACTTGATATTTTAATACATCTTGGGATAGAGGTGAGTCACATACAAAAATAAGGTCACAGTGACCTTGACCTGTGACCTCTGTCATAGAAAATGTTCCGAAAATGCTTGTCCGGGCCATATTTTCAATACTAAGAATTTGAGATACTAAACTTGGTATGTGGATATATCTTGGGATAGTGGTTTGTCGCGTACCAAAATAAGGTCACTTTGACCGTTACCTGTGACCTCTGTCATAGAAAATGCTTGTCCGGACAGTATTTTCAATACTATAACACTAAGAGATACCAAACTTGGTATGTGAATGCATCTTGGGACAGCGGTGTGTCACGTACCAAAATAAGGTCATTGTAGCCTTGACCTTGACCTGTGACCTCTGTCATAGAAAATGCATAGAAAATGCTTGTCCGGACAGTGTTTTCAATACTATAACACTAAGAGATACCAATCTTGGTATGTGAATACATCTTGTGGTAGCGGTGCATCGCGTACCAAAATAAGGTCATTGTGACCTTAACTTCGACCTGTGACCTCGGTCATAGAAAATGCTTACCCGGACCGTATTTTCTATATCACAACACTTAGAGATACCAAACTTGGAATGTGGATACATCTTGGGATAGCAGTGTGTTGCATACCAAAATAAGGACACTATGACCTTGACCTTTACCTGTGACCTCTGTCATAGAAAATGCTTGTCCGGACAGTATTTTCAATACTATAACAATTAGAGATACCAATCTTGGTATGTGAATACATCTTGTGGTAGCAGTGCGTCGCGTACCAAAATAAGGTCATTGTGACCTTAACTTCGACCTGTGACCTCGGTCATAGAAAATGCTTACCCGGACCGTATTTTCTATATCACAACACTTAGAGATACCAAACTTGGAATGTGGATACATCTTGGGATAGCAGTGTGTTGCATACCAAAATAAGGACACTATGACCTTGACCTTGACCTGTGACCCCTGTCATAGAAAATGCTTGTCTGGACCGTATTTTCAATACTATAACACTTAGAGATACCAAACTTGGTATGTGAATACATCTTCGGAGAGCGCTGTGTCGCGAACCAAAATAAGGTCATTGTGACCTTGATCTGTGACCTGTGACCTCTGTCATAGAAAATGCTTGTCCGGACCATATTTTTAATACTATAACACTTGACCTTGATCTTTGACCTCCATCATAGAAAATGTTTGTCTGGGCTGGTGGGGGACTATGGATTGCCCTGCAATTCTTGATGCTCTTGTTGTATTTGGCCTCGTGGGTATGTTAAGAACCGGTGAATTAGGGCTGTCATTGATAGGATGTGAAGCGTATCGACAATATCGATATATTGAAGGGAAAACGATAAAACCTGTATGTACTGCTTTTAAATGTGTGTTGCAACATATCAGATATACATCTACTGTTTGAAACAAATCTATGTATACTGAAAAAATAACGTTTAGCAAGCCCTTAGGAACATCTAGCTGAAATAAATGTAATGTAATTTATATTGTGAAGTATTTTAAATCATCGGCATGACTTAGGTTGATCTTCTTTTTCACCTACTTTTTGTATTCCAATGTATTGTAAGTATCAGAGTTATCTCCCATTTAGTTAAACATACTATTTCACATTTAAAAATACAAATAAGGTAAAGAGCAAGATTAAACATTACAAAGTAACTGTTAGCAAGTTATAAAAAAAAACGCTAAAACAATCGACACATTCCTTGCCATTATAAAGATATAGGGAACCAAAGTTTACCATTTGTGAAATTACCTCCCTTTACATTGAAATAAGAATGAAATTATAATTTCTGTAAAACATGTAGATTACCACATATTGCTAATGTTTTCGCATATATCTTTTGAGACTTATTCCCTTAATGTAACTGATAATTATGTAATTTATATTGCCCATGACCGTTTCTACACATATCCTAGAATCTGGTCCACGGGATTTATATGTTATTTACTTGCTAAACTTATTTCAATTCAGGTTAACAGTTTTGTTTTTATTAAAAATCGTTTCGAGATAAGTTCATTAAAAAACGGCAAAAGAAACTTATAAGACAACGGATACCATCCGTGCCTTCACGCCTGTCGGACATATTTAGGGAAAAACACTTCACAGCGACCTATTTCCGGTTTAACTAGTTTTCGTGGGCATGGTGAGGAAACCCCAAAATAAAACTGTGTTTATTTTTGTTGTACATTGTTCTGTTTGAATCAATTCCTGAACAATTGTATCCATATATCGATCATCTGAAAAGAACGATGATTCATCGATATTGTTTCCATCAATGACAGCTCTACTGTGACTGAAACTATACTTTTAATTGGCACATACATTATTATATGACCCAACACCTGAATAGATCGCGTTTTGATGAACGGTTTTGTACACTAGTGTAATGTTGTCATTATTTGGCGGGTTATGCCAGAGGTTTTTTTGTTGGTTTACGGGAGAGCCTGCCCTATTTTTGCCCAAATTAAAATTAAAATAAAATTTAATAAAATCCTGATTTCATTTATTGCCAGTCCGACTTCGAGTGTAATCATAGTGAAGAATTTGTTCAGGGAAGTTTGTTACCCATATATGTTCGTACCATTAAAAACAGTCTATTAAATTATTTTAGAATTATTTGATTTTTAGAATTTTGTGTTTCTGGGTTTCAAGAACCTCATTACTCAATGTCCAGTAAAACCTCAATTTGTTCTGAGAATGTAATGAGCTTTAAATTAACTGATTTCATTGGTCCAGTTTTTATCACTGAACCAATCAGAATGCTTCATTCAGATTTTTCTTTGGTTGTTTCTATCATGACATTACTTTCTGGTATCATGACATCACATCATGCTATTATGACATCACGTCATGCTATTATGATGAAACTCAGTGTGTTCTCAGAACTGTATGAGCCTTTTAATTGCTGTGACAAACCGATTAAGACTTCTTGTAACAAACCAAGAATCACAAAATTCTAAGAATAAAATAATTCTAAAATGATTTAATAGACTGTTTAAAGCAATCAGAAGATAAGTAAACCTAACGATTCTAAACTTTATTATTTGCTCACACAGTTTTGATATAATTATTCACTTTGAAAAACTCACTGACCATTGGACATGTGCCAGGACCACCATATCCACATTCTGCATCCCTATGCCTGAGAAGGCTGAAACATTTACTAAAAAAACTCATTTGTAACCTCTGCCCCCACCCAACCCCGGACATAGCAGGTGTAAAGAACAGGGCTTTGAACTTTGACTGTCCCGGTAGTGTTGTGGATAGCAGGGGTTTTGCATCCAATAATTAGCAAAGGAAGACAGCGGTCCCAGAGGTTTCACTATATTTTGCTACAAATTAGTTTCTATTATAAAAAAACAGATGAAAAAACATCAAGAGTACTTCTGTTGTTGTTTTCCAAAACATGAAAATAAAAAAATATCTCAAAAAGTTACTTTTATTTTTAATTTTATTATATACTCATTATATATGTAAATGCTGGTCTTAATTATATTTTTATTTTGTCCTTCCTACTGCAAATTTTTGAAAAATTTCCCGTAAACTAATAAATAAAAAAACTGGCCTTAGTTTCTTTAAATGTTACATGTTTTTGTTCTTTACACACATATACCATACACACAATGAAAAGATAGGTGAAGAATATTTGTTGGTTTGTAGTGAACATAGGATTTAATTTTATCACTAAGTTTTAAATTCTCACCTCAAGACAAACACACATATTATTTGTATTATATACTTTTTACTTTTACTTTATTTCAAACTGCTTAATTTCACAAATCAGTGAACAGATAAAGCAAATTACAGCAATAACATACATGTATAAATACATAACACAATGACGGAACTAATAGGAAACGACTATTTACATATTATTAATGATAGTTGAGAAAAATAGTACATGAGTCAAAAAAATTACATTCACTTTTAACTATATTAATGTTTACATTTATTCAATTTTTAACAGTTCAGTTACTTATTTTACAGAAAGTCATCTGTTTGGTATCATAATTTATATAGATTTAACAGTTTTATTAAGTCTATTTTTATGTACTTAGATATTTATATATAGACATTTACCTATATATAACTGTTAATGGCTAATGTTGTAAAATTATATATGTAATAATACAATAGTGATTACATGTTATGTAAAGACAACAATTTAATAGTAGTTGAATAAACAACAACAACAAAAACTTAACTAGTGCTCATACTTGTAGATATTGAACAAATCGCCTGAAACACCTTTCCGAATATTGAAAGCTGTGTCTACGACGCTCAATAATATAAATAGTATACGACAAGACATTGAGCTCAGCCTTTAGTTGAAATAGGATCGAAACTTAACGAAATACACTAAAGACTGTGTTCTATTATCGGTATACTAATTATCAAATATATATTTTTTATCACAAATAAAAAGGTTGTATTGGTACATATATTTACACATATATTTACACTCAGAGTCGTTTTTTATTATTTAAATACATATACCAGAAATTATCAGTTTATCCCTTTAAAATAATCTGTTATTTTACTACAGAATACACTCAGTTTATTTATATTACATTTATTTTCATTTGTGAACAATTCTATGAATTTCGGCATGTTTGGTCGTGAGTAAAAATATTTGTTAATATACTTTTTTCTATCATTATGAAATAACGGGCATACTAAAACAAAATGAAACTCATCCCCAAGATCATTACATTGGGTGCATTTTCTGTCAGATGTTGGGATATTCCTCCATCTTCCGACCTCTATTGGTAACCTGTGATTTCTTGTTAAAAATGCTATAAGCTTCTTACAGTTTAAAACTGTTAATGCTTTAATATAAAAACTTTGTTTAAAACTAGTTTTCAAAAATTTGTAGATGTTTGTGTCCGAAGTACGACCAAGCTCGGAATGCCAATTTTGGATGAAGATATCTTTAAGTTTTTGGCTGAACGATTTAACGAACCACTTTCCATTTAAAAAGTCCTGGCTGTACCAAATTCCGGAAAAGCCAGACGTGCATAACATGTGTTTAATATTTTCTATCCAGGTAGACTTGACGAGATCCAAATAATGTAGTTCTCTTATCAAAATATATAATTTTGAAGAGAGTTTCGTTGTACTGTCACTACTGATATTTTCTATTAATCTTGTCCAGTAGGCAACTGTCCTCTTATTACTATCAATATATAACGGGGTAACGCCAAGTTCTCCATAAATCATGTATGATGGAGTAGTCTTTTTCATATTAAAGATATACTTGTAAAATTGTAGCTGTACTCTTTCTATTATATCTATTTTTCCACTACCCCACACTTCACTAGCGTACAAAAGTATAGGTTTTATAGTTTTTTCAAAAAGGTCAATTTGTATATCATACGGAAGTGATAATGATTTAATCTTTCTCAGCAAAGAGAACATGGCTTTATTAGCTTGTTCTGAAATATACTTTTTTGCACTATTAAAGGAACCACTTCTAGAAAAGTATATACCTAAATATTTATATTCATCAACAATTTCTACGTTTTCGTTTCCTATTTTATATACAGTATTTCGTAATCTTCGCCCCTTACTGAAAATTAGTATTTTTGTTTTGTTTACATTAATATTAAGCTTCCACGTGTCGCAATAATCTTTAAATATATCAAGGGCAGTTTGAAGTCCGTGTTCGTTATCACTAAAAATCACGGTATCGTCTGCATATAAAAGTATAAACAATTTTAAAAATAACTGGGTTTCATCTATAACAATGTCTCTGTTAATGCCATCTACCCCTCTACTGTTAAGATAGACTTCAAGGTCATTCAAAAATAAACTAGATAAAAATGGGGAAAGATTTTCACCTTGTCTTACGCCGACATGACAGTTAAAATAGGGAGAATTCCCCTCATTCGTTACAACTTTTGATTTTATATTATTATACAAGTTATGTATAACTTTAAAGCATTTTCCATTTATGTTTTCATTTCTTAATTTCTGCCAAAGACCAATTCTCCAAACAGAGTCAAATGCTTGTTTAAAGTCTATAAAACAACAGAATAACTTCTTTTTGTCTGATTGTACAATGACTATTAAACATTTGAGAATAAATAAATTGTCAACAGTAGAAAAATTCTTTCGAAAACCAGCTTGTGTTTCATGTATAATACAATATTTCTCTGCATATTTAGTTAATCTAGTATTGAGAATACTCGTAAAAAGTTTTCCTAGGCAACTAAGCAATGATATTGGACGGTAATTTTCAGGAAGCTTAGGGTCTCCTTTGCTTTTGTAAATGGGCTTTATGAGTCCAATAGTCCAGCTCTCAGGAATGAAACCGTTGTCAAAGATAGTATTAAAAAGTTTCACGTACAATTATAACATAACATTTATAGTCGACTTTATTTGCTCATTGACAATATTATCGATGCCTGGGCATTTATTATTTTTTAAGCTTTTAACAGCAAATAGTATTTCTTCTGCAGCGATTGGTTCGTTAATTTCATTATTTATTTCATTAATAGTGTTATCGTCTATATTTACATCATGTGTTGCATTTTGTCCATTTTCATTGTCGTGTTCATTCTCATTTAATGATTTTAAAAAATTGTAAAAATCATCAAGAGACGCATTTGCTACCGATTGTTAATATTGCGTGTTTAAAAGGTTCCAATACTGTCTTGGGTTTGCATGTTTCAGCAATCTAAGTTTTTCTACTTTAGCTTGATTATAATTATTGTAAGATCTGCGTAATGTATCTTTATAATTTTTACTAACAGTTTTCAATAAATTCTTAAAAAAGGGCGTTCTGTATTTATTATAAGCCCTTCTTGTTTTATGGTATATATTTCTGTTTTTCTGACATATTTTGTCGAACCATGGCTTTTTGGGTTTAAAACTTGTTTCTTTCAAATAACTTTTATGAAATACCTCGCCAAAACTATCTCTCGAACAGTTCTCAAACAGCGTTCCTATATCCGTTACAATACTGTCTATATCATTTTGACTAACACTTTGCTCATGAATTGAACTATCCAATCTGCTTTCTATTTCAGCAACTTTTAATATGTCTAGTTTTTCAATAAATAAGTCTGATTTCATAGAGTCCCATAATTTAGTTTTATGAAGTTCGTTATTGTTTATGGACTTGTTTTCTCTCACATCGTTATATTTAGCTTTGATGACAATGTTTAAAGGACAATGAACATCTGAGTATAAATTACAAAACTCGTCAATTTGAAGATCAATAACATTTTGAAACAGGTATGATGTGGATAAAAAATAATCAACTGTACTTGATTCTCTACATGTTAATTTAGGATTTAAACAGTCCGAACCAATTCTACCGTTTAAAATAAACAGGTTGTTGGTTTTACAAAACTCTGTCATTTGATTACCATACATATTTACTGTGTTATCAATATACTTTCTATCTAATGGAATGTTATTTAACTCGAAATTCTGAAAAATATCTGCATCTTCATTTTGTATATTATGCAAGTCATACATATCTGCTATAAAAGCATCAAATTGTGTATAATCAGTCAGGTGTCCACATCTGGCATTAAAATCGCCAAACAATAAAATATGTTTAATACCTGGGCAATATCTGAAAAGATTATTTTGGATTTCAAAAAAAGGGTCATTGTGAGAATATCTTGAATTTACAGGTGGAATGTATATAATACCACATATAAGATCCTCTTTCATAATACTATTCTCTGTTCCGTAAATGTCCTTAGAAATTGTGAAAAATTGTATCAACTTGCAGTCATTGTTTGTGTCAATGGAAACATATGGGGCTAGATTTTCTTTTATTAATATAGCGATGCCACCGGAGCGATAACGAGAAAGTGTCTTCCTATTAAATACATGTACAATATAACCTGACACAAATATTTCATCAGAGATGTCTGTTTTAGTTTCTTGTAACCCTATTATGTCATAACTATTTATTAATGAAATAAATTCAGGGCATCTAAGTCTAGCAAGTAGCCCACACACATTGAGCGACAAGATCTTTATTACAGTTTGTAAATGACAACTTGTACTGGGTTGACGAGCGTGATCAGCACGTGGGTAATTGTCACTATTGTTACCCACAACCTGGAAACTCATGCAGACAATATTGTGTTTAGGCAATGTCAACAACACTATATTCCAGTGGGATTTACAGTGGATTCCTACTTGGTCCCAGTGGGATTTTTGTGTGCGACCCCATTTTCCCCAGCAGGATTTTTGGCAGGATTCACGTTTGTCGCAGTGGGATCCCACTCATTCCCAGTGCGATTCCACCTGATCCCAGCAGGAATTTAGTGGGATTCCACCTGATCCCACTCATTCCCAGTGGGATCCCACTCATTCCCAGTGGGATTCCACCTGATCCCACTCATTCCCAGTGGGATTCCACTCATTCCCAGTGGGATTCCACTCATTCCCAGTGGGATTCCACCTGATCCCACTCATTCCCAGTGGGATTCTACCTGATCCCACTCATTCCCAGTGGGATACCACCTGATCCCACTCATTCCCAGTGGGATTCTACCTGATCCCACTCATTCCCAGTGGGATTCCACCTGATCCCAGCAGGAATTTAGTGGGATTCCACCTGATCCCACTCATTCCCAGTGGGATCCCACTCATTCCCAGTGGGATTCCACCTGATCCCACTCATTCTTAGTGGGATTCCACTCATTCCCAGTGGGATTCCACTCATTCCCAGTGGGATTCCACCTGATCCCACTCATTCCCAGTGGGATTCTACCTGATCCCACTCATTCCCAGTGGGATTCCACCTGATCCCAGCAGGAATTTAGTGCAGCCCTACTGAAAATATAACTGGCATTCGCAGTGGCTTCTACAGCAATATCCCTTTTTGAATTGCAATTAAAGTGTGATAATATACATAAGGTGGGAATCAATCTAACCTTTTGTGAGATTTTGTAAATGGCGGTGGAAAAGTAATTGTAAATACTCTTGGTAAGTGGGATCAATCTAAACTTTTGTGAGCTTTTGTTTTCATGAACATAGCTGTTCCTGAAGAGTTTTAACAACTTTAGCAATTTTGAAGGTGGCCGTTTTGCATGTTATTCGTGAATAATTTGTGAATTTTAATAGTTCATGAAGAACAATTCACTGTAACTCATTATAATTTTTAAAATACTTGACAGACTTCAATAATCTCTAACTCATTATCTTTGTTAAGTTATTTGCAATTCAATGATAAAAAAAAAGGCTTTTGAAAAAATTAGGACATATCAAAATGATCACAATTCCTGATAATTGACAGATTCAGTGAATTATGGTAAGAAGCTAATTCACTGACAGATTTTTCAAAACTTCCAAAATGTCTCCTTTCATACTCTTTTTCCAGTCAATTCTTAGTCAATTTGGAGCACTTTGGTCTAGTGGTAGAGCTTTGGACCTATGATTAAAAAGTCGTGGGTTAATTTGATCCTCGCCATGACTATACATGTATGTGTTGTGTCCCTGAGCAAGACACTTTATATGCATTGCTTAGTACTGGTTTTACCCAGGAATACATCTAGAGTGATTAAAATAAGTTCAGAGAGCTTTCGTTACAATCGATGTAAAATAAATAAGTTTAAATTAATCTAATGATGCACATTCAATCGGATTTAAAAAAAGGAAAGAAAAAAAAGGGGTTTTGACATTTAAAAGGTAGTACCAGCAGTGAAACATGACAGTGATTGGGAAACCTGCAGTGATGGGGCTCAATACATGTATAACTAAATATATAATAAAATGTGATCTTTATGAATACACACATTTGTCAGACAACAAGCTTGTCATTTGTCCCTTTAATAATAATATCATTATTATATCTATAGATCTGCTAATTTCCAACATAAATAAATTTCCAATTTAAGTAGCAACGTCTTGGGTTTAAGGTGCCATTTTTTTATTTATAAAACGTTGTTGATCTATTTGTTACATATTTCAAGCATTGCATGTTAAAATTGTGAGATTTTGTTTTTGTTTATTATATTGAAATGAGAGCATGAATACAATATTTTGGCATCTCAGTGTTCTTAGTGTTTATGTTTTTAAAGGGAGCATTCATTCATGAGACAAGTTCTTTACTAATCCGAGTCTTCTCTGACCTTACCAGCCCTTTTACGATTTTGATATTTCATCTGGCTGTGTAACCCCACCCCCTCCCACCAAAAAATAAAAAGAAAAAAAAAAGCTTTTAGTAAGTGAAGGGATACATATACTACATGACCTCCACTTTTCTGTGCAGTGGATTTTTTGGCAGCATATGATAATGCGCCATTTGAGATGAGAATGTAGGTGTTTTTTTTTTAATTGGGCCGAGATATGAATGTCAGTATTGTTTCATACACATCTTAAAGCTGTACAGACCCTATTTTAACTGGTAATAACTCATGAATATGAATGAATCACGTGTGAAGTAGTTTCAAATCGACGAACACCCCAAAAGGCGGTATATAAGGAGAAATCGATACGTAAAATTTCACATTTTTATTTAGCCTCCGTACATTAACATCGATAAATATACGGCTCTAGAATATATGTGATAAAAACATAGTTGCCCGGAACGGGATTTGAACCACAGCCTTGTACTTGTAAGATTTGAAAGATGTACGCTGAACCTCTATACCACTGCTATTTATTGGTATTTTGTAGCATTTTTAACACTAAATAGGCATTACGTAATAACAAGAGCGCACACAAACTCATCAAGCGCTAAATAACAAGTCGAGATATGGTTGATTTGAGGCGAAGTATTAGTTTCATATTGATAAGATACAGTATTACACGAGGCAATATTAATTTACACGTGCGATACTATGGACTGCATATTTATTGATCCATCATTAGTTGCGTTCAAATATGTTAAGTTATTTTGCCTCATAATATATGGTAGTTAGTATACTATTTTCTCAAGTAGCGTTGTAGTTCAGTGGATAGAGAACAGGACTTGAAATCAGAAGGTCGAAAGTTCGAGCCCCGAAAGAAGCTAACTTTTTTTTTTTTTTTAAATTACTGTTACCTGTGTATAGGTACGATGTGCAATGGTCGATGTATATACAGTAAATGATTTCCTTCCTATATTTGCTCGCTTAAATACCCGATTTCGACATGAGCTGGTGAACATGAAGTTACAAATAAAGACACGCCTACAAAGAAGAAATCGATTGATATAGGGACTCTGTAGCTTTAATGCAAAAATCAAAGGATAACACACACTATTACGGCAGTGGTATATCTGCAGTCGGGGCGATATTATTAGTTATTAGGATTCTTGACAGGGGACATGGGCTCACATTCCCTGCCTGGAAATTATATTCACCCGAGCCGTTAGGCGAGGGGGAATATATATTTCCAGGCAGGGAATGTGAGCCCATGATCCCTGTCAAGAATCCTAATAACGAATTTGTCATACTTCAAAGTTTTAACCATTTATTTAAGATAAAAACGGCCAAAAATACGATTTCATTTTTATTGCGCCAATTTCCCCGTAACGTGTCTCTAACTAGACGTTGTTTACTTTTGTGACGTCATCGCTCTAACGTCTTAAATTTGGCGGTTTTTTTAATAAAATAAACGTATTTTGTCACTATGTTAATGTTTTATTATCTGTAAAATTGCCAAAAAAAATACACTAACGATTATTTCAGACTTTTACACACAGTGGAAAGCGCAAAAAAGCGATAGGAAGGAAACAATCGGCGGTTTCCAAAACGAATCGGCAACGTTATCGTCGCCATTTTGTTTTTGCGAGACGTAGACATGGGCTCATGTCTACGGCGCATTGACCAATGAAATCCTGAGGATTTTCTTTGCAGTATGACAAGATCTGTTGGGGAGTTGCCAAATTACACGGGTAGATAACAATCAATTAAAACCGTTTAGTCACGTGATCTTGATGTCCAGATTTGATAACAAAAGTACATGTATGAAAACAAAACTATCAATTTAATACATTTATACTGTATATCGTACAACGTTTTGCACATATTATGTTTAATAAGTCTGTTTTTGAGTGATTAAAGTTCATAATTTTAACAGAACATATAAATTACTATAGATATTACGCATCAAAATGTAAACCTATCGATAATCCTGGATTTTTACTGTACGCTTGCGCTGAACGTTGTACAGTCAGTCCATAAAGTATGATGGAATAATCATAAATAATCACAACTATCTATATTTTACTGAAATGCGCAGATAATTATATATTTAAAGAAGTTTTTGACATAATTTTGTTAATAGATAAAGTCAATAGCTTCTACTGATCTGTTACTGTCGGAATCATTTAAACAAGGGGAACAACTTTTGAAATATAGTTCAAGCATGTTATTCTATCGTTAAAATAAATATGCATATAAATAAAATATTCTTACCGTATCTTAATATAAGCAGTCACTCAGGAAAGAAATATTGCATACATTTTATTAATCTAAGAATGTTTTTATTTTCACATAAACATGATACATACAGTATAATTAATAACATCCCCAATTTAAATATATATGTTATTCTTTATAATATCTTCAAGGATGCTTGAAAGATCGACAATCCTTGAAAACAAAAAACGAAAATAAAGTGGAGGCCATTTTGGATTCAAATAAATAATAACACGACGATTTAAAGAATTGACCTTCTTTTTTAAATTGAATATATGACTTAAAGGTATTATACCACTAATTATTTACCCCCATAGACACCAATGTTAAAGTGTCACATAATTAATGATTTGCTGCAAATTCAACTCAAGTATGGATAATGCAGCAGTGAAATTTTCATATAGAAAACTAATTTTCCACTTGAAAAATCACCAGAAAAGGTGGGGTCACAAGACATGTTACCTAAACAATATGGCCGCTTGCCACACGTGTTGATGTATGATTTGCGTTGCATGTTTGTTATTTACAATATAGATGAAGGTTTTATCACTGCTTTCACGTAAATAAACTATAGATGGAGCAATCGGCTAAAAGACATTGCAAAATGTTGAAGATAACTTTGATTTTGAATGCAAATTCGTTTTGGCGGGAATCTGACGCGCGTCACGCTAGTATGACGTAACCAATATGGAAACCTGCGTATTACATTCGAGTCATGCTGTGAAGCAGTGTACTAGATGTTGCGAATGAATACCGATATCGAAAATAAAATCTTATTTCCGATATTTCGATAACGGAAATTGTAATTTCGATATCGTAAATACAGCATTACCGATATCGGAAATCAATTCCGTTAACGGGAATACACACAATTACCGATATCGGAATTACAATTTCTGATATCGGAATTACAATTTTTACAACTTCCGATATCGGAATTACAATTACCGTTAATGGAAATTGTAATTCCGATATCGGAAATTAATGAATAAAAACGACTTTGGCCTGCCATGGGTAACGACCTATACTAAAGGTAACAACAATGTCTGCACTGAAGGAAACGCGTTATTTTAACTGCTGTTGTTTGTTTTGTTTGTTTATATGGTGTTTTACGTCATGTTCAACACATGTATAGAGGATCTTAAACGAGTTCCCATTTCATATAAGATTTATGAAACGAGTTATGAATTATTTTAATTTTAACGAGCCTTTTTGCGAGTTAAAATTAAAAATAATTCATAACGAGTTTCATAAATCTTATATGGAATGGGAACGAGTTTAAGATCCTTTTTATCACATAACATTGCAATCAAATTAGTAAAAAATAATTCAGATGGACATAGAACCGCCACGACGTCAGACACACTTTAGCGCCAAAACGTCATAAAATATGTGACGTCATAACGTCGCGTCTCACACATAACGTTGCGTATAAAAGAGTTCGTGTTTTACCTCTTTACAAAATAGCAGTTTGCGCCAAAAACCAACAACAATGTTTTGTATAACGTGCATTATTTGTAAAAGCTGTCACAAATAATAAGTTTATGACTCAGATATGGGTGAATTTGTAATAAATAAAATAGTTTCAGTTAATAAACTTACGTAGTGTTACAGCTTTAACTCAACCAATCAAAATCGTTCCAGGTTGTATTACACGTGTGTCATACAATAGATTATTAAATGGGTGTTCGACACTGCTAACAAGGGACGTTATGTAATAAAAGGTTATATATGACGGTCGATATTTTGTGGTGGAGGCAGACCACCCACTCCTCATTTTATCTGCACTGATGGTAACACTCCTATACACTGAAGGTATAGTACATTCTTGGTACAATATTAGCATTGTACTTGTATTCAGATTGGAAATAAGACCATATATTTTTCCGAGAATAATAAGCCGCAAAATACAGTCTTGATTTGTATTTATTGGTTAATTTTTACGTTTACTCAAGATGTTTTCTGTTGAAAAAAAAAACACACACAAATAAACTTTTCAAGGAGGCGAAGCTAATGCGCACGCATCCAATATGTCTCAAATGAAAAATGACTATTCTACCGTCTGAAAATACACTGTTGGTAGTTGTCTCTCTTGCACATTTGTGTCATTATCATTCTCCCAAGGCACGTTGTTATTGTTACTATAACGACTGGAAAATGATGTAACTATAAGAAATGATTCGCATGTTTTCTACTTTTATGAACATATAGTTAGAAAATAACATGCAGTTGGGACGATGCTGTAAGGGAGATTCTCATATATTTTCGAAGGTTTAACATTTCATAAGGAACCCATATCTAAAGCAGAGTAAGCATGAATTTGTAGCTTTAGATTTAACAACAATCAAGATAACACTTATAAATAACGTACCTGTTATATCAGGTACCGTGTTTTTGTTGTTTGCTTGAGTGCAATGAAATGAAATACAATAATTATAGCCTAAAGAGGTTTTAGATGACACATTTCATGCAACTCTATACCTATATTATCAAGGTAAAAAAATGTAATTGCACTATACTTGCAGTCCTATAGATGCCTTGCGTGCAACTATTATCCCCAAATAGTATCTGAATGTATTTGGTTACTGCTGGCATCTGATGTTTTTGTTCAGAAAAGTTTAGTATCTGAATGTTTTTGGTCCGCTGGTTTTGTTCAGAAAAGTTTAGTTGTTAACAACTGTGTACCCGTCACGCATCCCCCCGAATCCCGCATCCACCCCACCCCGCTCCCCCCGCAACCGCCCTCATCTAGAATCCGGCAAGCAAATGTTTAAACTCCCCTCCCTGGATTAAAGGTCAATGGCCACCCTTTTTGTAGTATTATCAGTTAACGAATTTAATTCCTAAACATCATACGAACATTTCTTGATAGTCCCGGAGAGAAACAAATATTTTAAAACCGCTACTAAGTTGTATGTAAACATAAGTATTATTTGCATGACGTAGATACTGCTTGTATCACTGCGTGACGGGGAAATGAGGTAAATCTGAATTGTATAGCTGCACAACTATTGCAAGATAATTGATAAATACATTTACCTGTGGATTAATTTACCTGTTAAAAATTGTCTACGTCATCAAATAAAATCGTATTCTCGCTTTTCACATATATTGCAGTGTGTAAATTGTAAATATCTATTGTTGTGCTATACAAAGAAATATAACTCATACGCAAGTTAAATATTGAAAATGTAAATGGTTGTGTCCCTTGTGGAATTGTTAAATTGTCCGTACATTATCTACATCATTGACTAGTTATAGAACAGAATCACGGCAATTCAAGTATGAAAGCACCTCGATTTATTAATCTAGTATCGTTTTGATTGTAACATAATCTGCTTGCATATAATTAAACAATAGAATCTGGACTTTTCACAAATTTTCCTCGTTCCTTTTTGTATACTAGTTTCTATATTATATATTTTTTTTATTTTATTGAATTTATCGATGGAACAAAACTGTATATGTTCCCCTGGAAAAGTATTTACGTGCAACGCGCCCGTGAAAACCCTTAGCGACTGTCGGTATTCACGGTTCCATGATTTTGATTTTTAAAGCGTTAAATGGGGAGATTTTATGCCCAGTAATAAATATAGTGCATGTATTGAAAACATTTCACATGTATATTGGAAGTAAAAAAATGTTTTTTAAGTTTCTCCTTGTATACTATTTAGGTTGATTTAATATATTCATGAACATCAATTCTAAAAATCGTATCTTGTTTTATTAACATTAATTGTTTTAAATTTCACCGAAATTTAATCTTTTTATATATGTTTTATATTCAACCAAAAACATTCGTAATTAGTACCAGAACAATAACACAAAATTAATACAATACAAATAGCTTTAATCAGTATGAAACATTCAGTCCAACGTTTATATCCTACACAATATACGTATACAATACAGTGAGAATATTAAACAAAATACAACCATATCATAATTACATACACTTAATCACTTTAATTAAATCCTACTTAAGCTTTGTTTTACCCAAAGACGCAATTATAATTGATTTTATCGTATACTTCGATCACTTTGTCTTGTATTTGAAAAATAGATCGCACTTGTTTGTCCTGGTTTAATTGTATTAATATTTAATATTCCAGTAGGTAAGATTACTTCCGATTCGATTTAATGAAGTTTGGAAATCAGTATTGAGTAATGGGGGCCTGGCAGACGTACGAGGTAAGTGGTAAGCTTTTTTTTATTATAAACGCTCATAATGTTGTTGGTACCGTTGTCTTATTTTGCCGGAATCAGCTGTTTATGTAACAACGTTTAATGCAACAATTCCAATAAAGCTAGCAGCCGCCGTAAGCGGTAACAATTTTAACGTTTAAGGGTAACGACCTCTGCTAACGGTAACATTCGTATTCTCTGTTAAAATTTTAGCTCTAACGTTAAAACCTAAAGGTAACAGCTTTTTAATATTTTGAATAGTGTCTTACGTCATTTAGCACTTGTTAGGCCATGTAATTATATGACGTTTGATTTGGTTTGTGGTTGAGGCAGATCACCCATTTTTTCCTTTTTCCTGGGTATAACCAGTACTATATTGTTGGGGTTTTTTTTGGGGGGTGTTTTTTTTTTTTTTTATTATTACATTAATATTTTTAATATTACCTTGATATATTTTAATATTTCTTACAACTAAGTCAAATAACGATATGCACTTTATTTGCAAATGAGTAAATTTAATCATTTTATGTATCGTTTGATTCATTGGAACATCTTATTATATATACTCAGTTGCAAAAGAAACTGGACACTTTGAACATTTTACTTTACACCCTATCCTCTTTATCAAGCGACAGTCCCTTAATGATTCGACCTATTGAAAAACAAATGGCAACATGATATTGGCAATGGAATGGTAAAAACGTTGGTACCAAACATGGCATATTCATTTTGAAATTTGTCAATTTAATTCTAAAAAAACTTTATACAATTAAATCTAAACAAAACTCCGTGTCCACTTTCTTTTGCAACTGAGTATATATATAACATTTCCTCATCATTGGTATTTTGAACAAACATGTTCTCTATTGTCATATATTTTCATAAACTGGCCATACAAGTGGACCCATGGACTAACCAGCTGTTTTGACAACGTCGGTCTGTGTGTTGTTGCTTTCTTCATCCCGTGTGTGGTGTTTGGAAAAACTGCCGAGAAAGTGGACGCTGGATCCTGCTTATTGTGTGGTAAGGTTTTTAATCGAAATGTGTGACCGACAACGCCTGACAATTTCAATGTGTTATCTAAATAATAATACATTACGTGGTCCGAGTATTAACTTCCATACCCAATCCAACCCCTTCTCCAAGAAGCGAAAACGGGGTTGACTGGGATATTTGACTGGGGCATGAAATAAAACCTAAAATTTCGATTTAAAACGTTTGCATATTGTGAAATTAAAACACTTAATAGGTCATTTTAAACGGGTTATCGCATTTTGTCAGTAATATAAAAATGTTTTTAAACATGTTTTATCGTCGAAATATCTGTTATAAAATCCTCTGCTAAAATAAGCTTTCCCATCGCTTAATGGAATTAAGGCGTAACCACGTAATGAGTATTCTAGTATATTCCAAAGGGAATAGTTTAGTCTATAAAATTTATCAAATTTTCTCTTTCCAGACATATTAAAAATAATATTTGTTTAATGGTATTAGGGTACTATATGTATTTGTTTAATGGTATTAGGGTACTATATGTATTTGTTTATGGTATTAGGGTACTATATGTATTTGTTTAATGGTATTAGGGTACTATATGTATTTGTTTAATGGTATTAGGGTACTATATGTATTTGTTTAATGGTATTAGGGTACTATATGTTACTGGAACTGAGTTGTAGCCTTCACTTACAGTATTCTATACCTGTTGTATGTCTATACCTGTTGTAAGCGATTTGCTTCTAAGGTACTTCTTGATCGACTTCTTGGGTAGAACCAGTACTAAGCAATGCAGATAAAGTGTCTTTCTCAGGGACACAACGCATATGGTTATGGTGGGGATCGAACCACGACGTTTCGATCATGGGTCCAACGCTCTACCACTATACCACCGCGCTCAACTTTTGTTTAGTGCCGTTGTAGTTGATGGTTATAGTAGTATACTAACAACGCCAAGGGAACATATTGCATAAAGTACGAGGTTAAAGGGGATTAATGATTTGTCTTTCTTTTGATTTTAATTATGTTCAACTGTTCACTTTCTTTGGTGTAAACATCACGTTATATGTTACAACATATATGCATATTTTCCATTATCCTATAAAATCATATATCACAAATAAAACTTTGTTGCTCAAAAATCTAAATAATGTTTAAGTAAGTCACCCTTGATATTCGATATTTGCTTATCGTGCTTACATCAATCTAATAATGCTTGCTTAAAGTTTTACAGACACAGTTAATAAGCAGTTTGCGCATCTGAATCACTGAGACGTATTATATTATCACGGGAGTTAATACAATGATTGTGAAGTTACAGACCATTTTAACGTGTTTCATATCCTCTGTCCATCATCTTTAAATATAATTATATACTATTTTATTCCGAGCGTCGAGTTTTGGTAGCCTACTGGCTTCAGACAAGGGATTTGTCTGACCCTGTTCCCTTTTCTATTTGTTTACGTTTCCACTCTTTGGTGAGCCTTTAATAAGAAGCCATAATAGTCTTATAAGTTGACACATTATGTATTCATGTTTCAGGCTGTCTCTCCTTGATCCCTATTGTCAGCTGTGTCGCGTGTCTGGATGTTCGCCGGACCATCCGTGAGTCACGTGGTATAGATGGTACCACGTTGCATGATTGTTTGGCCATCAGTGTTTGTCCTTTGTGTGCATTGGTGCAAGAGTCTATAGAACTTCAAAACTTCCCAGGTGGAGATGTCATGAACCGGCAGTAGCAGTAGCACCTGCAGTAGCAGTAGCACCGGTAGTAGCAGATCATTGGGAGGTTCTAATACGAGAATAAATCCGAAGTCTTCACTTTTTCATCTATCCATCAGGCTTAATGGCAAATCGTTTATATTTTTTTCAAAAGAGAACATTATTAATAGTAAAACATAGTTGTTTTTAAAGAAAATCGTGATGTTCTTAAACATTTAATGCTATTTGACTTTATGCTAGTGTAACTTAAAGTTAGTCGAAAGAAAAAACAGGGTTAAACCCTTAAATGTGATCCCACTCATATGAGCTATAATTGTAAGTATGTATGCGTGTATATGTTAATTCTCCTCCAGACGAGTGTGTTGTGATGTAGGTATACAGTATATCAGCGTGTGTTGCAGCTATCGTTTTTGGAAGTGAATGCATACGTTTGATTTCTGTGTCTCTCATCATAGCTATGCGTTCTGCCGAAGTTCGTCCGAAGGATGTCTGTCCTTGGTTGTTCGCAAATATTTCTCCCTATATATATATAGAGAGAGAGATGGGGAAAAAAACATGTATACAGTGCTAAGGTTTATAAAAACCCAAGCGCTTTCGGACTACGCCTTCATCAGTGGTACACAAACACCGAAAGAACAAATACGAAACAAAAAAACACTAAAATACACGGTAGTTTAAATAAAGCTTTTTAAAAAACAGCTTATCGTTTGGCAGTGTTGCAGTGACTGGTTACTTTGAATAGACACTCTGGAGCCAAATGTGATACTTATAGAAGAACATATCTGGCTGGATGAGGGTAAAACTGTACGCTGACTTTTAGTTATGAAAAGTGTATGAAGATGTGGAAAAGATATCACAAACCCTACCTCAAAACCTAAAACCTAAAATCGATACTGCAGGATACAGCATAAAGCAACTCCAAAACTAATCAAAACAATGGATAAGGCTGAAAAAATAAAATAAAATAAATGGAGATATTTAGATCAAGGGAAGTAACAAAATCACTAATAATAGAACATTGCTGGTTGGATGAAGGTAAAATTGTACGCTGACATTTATGATTAGTTATGAAGAGAGAGTGTGTGAGTGATAACCCTACCTCAATATCTAAAGACATAGAATCGATACTGCAGGATATAATAAAAACAACTCCAAAGCTAATTAAAACTATGAATAAGGCTTAACAAAATAATAATGTGTGAAGCGGCAGCCATTTTACCGAGATTCTGGTATCGTTTTTGATTGGCTGACACATACACACCAGACAGAACGACAAAAAGAGAATGCACTATTTTATAAATGTATCAATAAAAAGAAAGAGGCAAACCTCGTCAATAAATCGACGCACTAAATGTGGATGGATGTCTGCAGATGGTCAAACATACCTTACTACAAAATAATAATTACGGTCACGTTATTCAGGTTTCAATTTTTTTTCTGCACACAGGATCAAGACGTTTGTACTTATAATCAAACGTCGGAGATGATCAATACTACTTTCGGTGGCAATCTTGTTAAAACATCGCGTCATGCTGTAAACATCACATAGTATGTTGTTTGTTTGTTTGTTTCAAAATTGCTTTTTCCGACAAAAACAACACACTTCTCAATAGTAAAATGAAACAAAATATTTACAATTTGAATTACTTAGATGGACTAACATCGGTAAAAAAGGGGTTATATATTTGATGCCTTAAACTGTATCAAGTTTGCCAGTTGTCATTTAAAGAAGATTTGTTTGGTGTTTAACGTCATTTTCCGGCATATTTTAGGCTATGTATGACGGTCGATTTTGTTGCGGTGGAGGCAGACCATCCACCTATTCCTGGGTAGAAACAGTGCTGTATAAATCGACGCTTTCTCTCAAGTTCAGCTCTCAGTGGGATTCGAACCCGCAGCGGTGAGTGGCGAAAAAGTTTACAACGCAACGTCGTTAACCCCTCAACCACCGAAGCTTTCAAAGGCATGTCTGACGACTGCAGGGAGACAAGTTACAGTTGCAGTGAATTGGCAAGACGTACAACAGACGCCATTCGTTATTAAGTTTAATTGGTGTAATATGTGCCTTGTGTTTTGAAATATATAATTTAGCATTACTCTTATGCTAATTAATATAAGCGTGTGCTCACGATTATTTACTATTTTGTAACATTATCAAGCATTTAAAGCGAAATTGCGTATAAATGGTTCCTCTCTCCTTTATAAAGTTGTTATCTACCTACTCCGATCGGTACATAATGACAAAACTCCAGCGTTATCTTCACAACTTGCTTATTTGAAAAGTATTATTTAGTAATTATTCGAATAGTTCAAAGCAAAATTGTTTTGCATATTAGTATTACTAAGTGTTGATAATAGCAGGCCCGTAGCTACGCTGAGGGACACCGAGGCAGATGTCTCGGTAGAAAGTTGGGAATTATATTAAAGGGACACATGCGGAGATCTTTTTTAAACACTAGCGGCGTCCCGTTTGTTCAATCGCATTTGTTCAATCATTAATGTCAATTATAGGAATTGTATTAAGCCATTTGTTTTTTTGCATATTATTAATTTTTGATAGTATTGCACCAATAATTTATTAAAACTTATAGTATAATAAGAAGAAATAGTGAATACTTAAACTTAGTGGAGTGCTTGGTCCAGTGGTAGAGCGCCGAACTCCAGATCGAGAGGTCGTGGGTTCGATCCTCACCACGGCCACGTTATTTATCCTTGAGCAAGATAATTAATCCACATTGCTTTTACCCAGGAAGCCATCGATGTAAAATAAATATGTTTAAACTAAACTAAACTTAAAATTTGATTTATTTAAGTGTTACCAGGGTAAAAGTATCAATGATACTGGATATATAAATCGAGACACCCATTTCAAATACTTCACGATTGCCGTGTGTCCCTTTAATTACACATTGTGTAAACATCTGAGAAGTTCGAAAACGGTGACGACATGAATTCTACTTTAATAAAGTGCAGCCCCTTTGCGCTATTTATATATCCTGGTCACGTTGGCAGTATAACCGAGATGACATATAAACAGTGACTGAGAATTTTATGCAACTTATTTTTCAGATTTCAAACCGAATAGAGCGTTTTCATTGGCAGAAAAAGTGGGGCAAACTGGGCAAACTGTAAGCCGATTTTACAGTGTGCCATACTTTTCACCAGAAAAATCACGTACGCCATGCACACTATGTCGTTGATGTCCAGACAACCACGCCTGTGGTCAATGATTGACACTTCGAAACGACGAAACCCTCGCTAGAGGACGTCAATCAAGTCACATATACGATGACGTGTCCCAGACGTGTTTTAAAGGGACACATGCGGCAATCTTGATTTTTTTAAAACTAGTTGCGGCGTCTCGTTAGTTTTTCTACATAAATTGCATTTGTTCAATCATTAATGTTAATTATAGGAATTGTATTAAGCCATTTGTTTTTTGCATATTATTAATTTTTGATAGTATTGCACCAATAATATAATAAAACTTATACTTAATAGTATAATAAGACGAACTAGTGAATACTTATAATTCAGTGGAGTGCGTGGTCCAGTGGTAGAGCGCCGAACTCCAGATCGAGAGGTCGTGGGTTCGATCCTCGCCACGGCCACGTTATTTATCCTTGAGCAAGATAATTAATCCATATTGATAAGTACTGGTTCTACCCAGGAAGCCATCGAGAGTGATTAATCTAAGTTGCAAGAACTCGCAATCGATGTAAAATAAATCTGTTTAAACTAAACATAAATTTGATTTATTTAAGTGTAACCAGGGTAAAAGTATAAATGATACTGGATATATAAATCGAGACAACCATTTCAAATACGTCAAGATTGCCGTGTGTCCCTTTAATTACAAGTTGTGTGTACATCTGAGTGGACGACATGAAATCTATTTATAATGAAGTGCCGCCCCTTTGCGCTATTTATATCCTGGTCACGTTGGCAGTATAAAGGCCGTTTCACATACCGAAACGAAACCGAACCGTTTTTTGTCGTTTCGGAATCGGCTAGTGCTTTCACATTAATTGCCGAATTTTGATCCGAATCTCTGGGTGAAAATGTATAGTACCTGGACCTATGTAGGAACCTCAAACGTGAAAATTGTCACAAATGTAAAAACGGTTACAAATGTAAAAAAAAAGTCACATATGTAAAAGCATACGACAAATGTAACACGTTTGGTGACATATGTAAAACAAAAGGTGACAAAAGTGAAAAAAAAAGGTTAACAAATGTAAAAAAAAAAGGAACTTATGTAAAAATAAAAAGAACACAAATGTAGAAATACATTTTTAAACGTTAATTGTTTTAGAAATACATTGCCCTTGGTCAGAGGACGAACTATCTTGATTTTGGGCTCACTAGGTCAAAGTTCAAGGTCACAATAACCTCATAGGGGTATACATATTCCAAGTAATAACTCCAGGAGTATAAAACCTACACTCATGAAACTTTATAGGCAAATTGCCTTTGGTTAGGGAAGGAACCCTATTGATTTTGGGTTAGAAAGTCAAAAGGTCAAGGTCACCATGACCTAATATGCACATAAGCATTCCACATGACAACTCCAAAAGTATACCATCTGGCCTTACCCGTAGTAAACGTCATATGTGTGCATTGTCCGTAGTGAGAGGAGGAAGCCTATTGTTTTGGTGTTCAGTAGGTCACCAAGGACACTTGGAACTGACAATTGCCGAATCCTGAGAAACATTCTCCTATCTTTAAACTGTAAGTATAAGGCCATCTTGAAATTTTACAGAAATAACCGTGTTAAAATATTAATTTTAGGGTCAGTAGCTCAAAAAGGTTAAGGTCACACTTATCCAATCAACCCAAAAAACATCTTGGGCTGTAATTTATGTACTATTATACCTTCAACCTTGAAACATACAAATACATGTACATGTATTATCCATTTTACAACAACTACACTATTGCGTTCATGGTAGTAGGTCAAATGTCAAGGTCTCTCTGACCATATTTCTCGGATGTCATTCTTGGAACTATTGCCCTACAATATTAAAACTTTATGCACGCCTTTTGATTATCAAACGCCAGCTTCAACTGCTTTAAAATAGTCTACGACCAGGTGCGCCGCATTGGTTACAGAGGGCACGATAACTCCTGAGTATACACTGGAATCCTGACAGTCCCTCTTTTACCAAAGACTTCGATCAGAGTCCCAACACCACCCTACGGCCAGCCATTCCATTCAACAGCTTTCCAGATGTTCACATAGTAACAACGTACTGCTGCCAACTGGAAATATGTGCGCTTTTTTATAATTTATGCGGTGCGTCCGTGGCAGAGTGGTTGGTTAGAGTCTCTGACTTTTAATCACTTGCTGCAGGTTCGATCCCTCAGGGGCCTAGGAATCTCTATGTGAGGAAGCTATCCAGCTTGCGGAACGTCGTTGGTTCTACCCAGGTGCCCGCCCGTTCATGAAAAATTGCGGTGGTGGTGATAATGGGGCGGGGGATGGGGTGGGGATGGGGTGGGGCTGGGGCGCAACATAGCTATAGGTGTAGAATTGATAAACAAAAATAACACAGAAATATGTATTTAAAAAAATCGCGTTTGGGGTGGGATGGTGTGTGAGGTAAAGATCGGGTGGAAAATGGAGAAAAAGGCGAGGGTAATGGGGGAGTGGGCACATGAGAAAGCTATATTTGTAAGAATTGACTAAAACAACACATAAATATGTCCTAATGTAGTGCATAATTATGTCCATTGAATATAAAACTGAATAACATGGTTTTAGTCGTATGTGTATTTTTGCCTATGCTTTTTCCATATGGCCTCCAGTCACTTTAATATATTAAAATAACATGTATATAGGTAGAGCCTCATTTATTAATGTAATCCAAATTGAATAGGCGCTGTCCCCTGTCATTGTGATAGTTAGGATCAATTACCATTCATGGAAACGTTTGCAGTGTCCAACAACAGATGTGCATTAGCACTTGACCAATATCATATTCGTGATTCAAAGTTAGTTTGCTAATAAACGTAATCTTGCATTATTGTGTCGTGTTTTATCAGCTGATAATCTAAGTCTATGTAAAACATGTGACCTCTGGGGCGTGGTCAAATGTGACCGCAGGATCACCATTGAACAGGGTTGGTTAGAGGACCATACGCTTATAGTAAATGCAAAATATTAAACCTCTGGCTCTTATAGTTTCAAAGAAGAAGATTTTTCCCCTATATAAGCCTATGTAACATTTTGACCCCTGGGGCGGGGCCAAATTTTACCCCAGGGTTACCATTTGACAAACTTAGTAGAAGACATAAACTGACGCTACATGTAATACATGAGAGCTCTGTACATTGTGGTTTCAGAGAAGGGGTTTTATTAATGTTTTTTTCCTATATAAGTCTATGAAAAACATGTAAAATCTCAATATACAAATTTTGGACACCCGGGGCACGATCATGTTTTTCCGAGGGACTTTATTTAAACAAATCTGATAGGCTAGGCGTTGGCGATCATGTTAAATTGTTTTTGCCGAAATCTGTCCAGGGTTGTTTAAGGTTTTGACAATATATGGTAATATATATCCATGTGATATTTGGTCAAAATTGGCCAAGCGGTGTCTGAGAGAAGTCGCCACAAACAAAAGTTTACGGGCGGACAAACGGACGGACGGACGGACGCCGCACCACGTCATGATCATGATCTTTGATCAACAGAGCTAAAAAAATGAACGTTTAAAAATGTATTTTTACATTTGTGTTCTTTTTTTTTTTTACATATGTTACTTTTCTTTTTTTTTACATTTGTAACCAAACGTGTTACATTTGTCGTATGTTTGTACATATGTGACTTTTTTTTTACATTTGTAACCGTTTTTCATTTGTTACATGTTTTACGTTTGAGGTCCTACAGACCTATTTGAGACCGAATCCGAAAAAATTAGAAATCCAATTCGTGCGTGTTTTCGTTTCGCTTCCGTTTCGGTTTCGGCGTATATGTGGACACCCTCGTTTGCGGTAGTACATCCTAATTTTTTCGGTTCGGTTTCGTTTCGGTTTCGGTGTATATGTGAAATGACCTTAACCGAGTAACATTATGCAACTTATTTTTCAAATTTCAAACCGAATAGAGCATTTTCATTGGCAGAAAAAGTGGAACAAACTGTAAATCAGTTATAGTTTATATTTTGAAATTAATGAAACTTAATTTCAAAATACAAACAATAACTAATTCATAGATCACTTATTCGAATTTTAAGGAAATCGGTTCTGCGGTCGCTGGCTCACGCTTGAACTTATTTTCTTAAATTCTAATACATGACATAAAGCCTAATAATCGGTTGTAAAAACACAGAAATAAGTAAGCCAGTCAGTAAGTAACTACTTTATTTACAAAAGGTAATGCAACTTACCAAAATACGAATCTGAGTTAATAACCTCTTACATAACATTGAATACAAACCATGAACAATGTGCATGAATATGAAATACATAGCATGATAAAAACACGCCTAACTCGTTTTGAAAATAGAAACATTTTGATTCGCATCAGACTATTTATTTCGTTTATAAAAACAAACGATAACATGCATCTATATTTAGTTAAATACAGTCATAAACTTTAGGCTAACGTAACACGTTAAATCAGCTATGCATGAACATTCATATAAACGTGTATATTAAAGCTGCTCAACGTATTTCAATGTATAGTCAACAAATGTAAGTACTACATATACAATGCGTTTAAAAAGGATAGAGTCGGAGTCTATCAACTTATATATTTATTATGTTTGCTTGTTGAAGACATCAGCAACGTATTAATGGTACTAATTTGTTTAGCAACTTTTTTTTCACTAGATATATAAGCAAAACAACAACAACAACAACAACAACAAAACAAAACAACAAAAATCAGAAGTAACGCTCAATCTCTACCCAGAGTTGCCGTTCCTTGCATTCACATACACCCATGTCAACGCAAACGATGAAAATGCAAAATGACCTGGTGACAATTTTGTTTTCTAATTCAACTTTATATGAACTACTTAAACTAGCAAATACAACATTTGTTCTGCTTAATGTTTTAACAAACAGTAAGTTATGCACAGAATTATATTGCGGTAGAATAACGTTTATACTTTGGCATATCACTCCGCCGTCAAAACATTCAAAATAGACACCACCAAATATTTCCCATAGGATTAAAGTACAGTTTTTTTTCTTCTTTACAGCACTTTCCGAAAGCTTATAGCTCTTACACAACCTATCAAAAATTAAATTACTTACCTAAAACTATATCAAAATGTAAAAAAATAAGCCGCGTTTCTTTCGATCGTTTACATGTCAATCAGCAGTCGATTGTAAGTGGTGTCACTGTGTTGAAGGTTATGAAGTCGTTAAAATTAAAATAATTCATAACTCGTTTCATAAATCTTATATGAAATGGGAACTCGTTTAAGATCCTCTATATATTATATATATTATATTTTCACACGTTAAATGTAAACAATGAACATTTAAGGTTTTATTTTAATCATAAAATCCACTATTTCACTGGAAAGTATATAATAAATAGAGGATCTTAAACGAGTTTCCATTTCATATAAGATTTATGAAACGAGTTATGAATTATTTTAATTTTAACGAGCCTTTTGGCAAGTTAAAATTAAAAATAATTCATAACGAGTTTCATAAATCTTATATGGAATGGGAACGAGTTTAAGATCCTTTTAATCACATAACATTGCAATCAAATTAGTAAAAATTAATTCAGATGGACATAGACCCGCCACGACGTCAGACACACTTTAGCGCCAAAACGTCATAAAATATGTGACGTCGTAACGTCGCGTCTCACACATAACGTTGCGTATAAAAGAGTTCGTGTTTTACCTCTTTACAAAATAGCAGTTTACGCCAACTTTTTAACAAACCACCAACAATGTTTTGCATAACGTGCATTATTTTTATAAGCTGTTACAAATAATAAGTATATGACTTAGATCTGGGTGAATTTGTAATAAATAAAATAGTTTCAGTTAATAAACTTGCGTAGTGTTACAGGTTTATCTAAACCAATCAAAATCGTTCCAGGTTGTATTACACGTGTGTCATAAAATAGAATATTAAATGGGTGTTCGACACTGCTAACAAGGGACGTTATGTGATAAATAGAGGATATTTGTTGTTTTGGAGTGAATAACATATTTTATTTCATCGAGAAGTGAGATATCTTTATATTTTCACGAATGCGAAGCATGAGTGAAAATATAAAAGTTTTCTCACTTTGAGATGAAATAAAATATGTTATTCACGACAAAACAACAAATTTTCTTTTTATTTTATGATTTTACAAAAAAATGTTTAGGGAAACTAAGGTAGAACAACAAAAGTAGTCCCGGCAGCTACTGTGAAATAAAACTCTATATTTCACAGTGTGGAATAACACTTTTATTTCACTGATAAAATACGGTATTTCATTGCATATCATAAAATAAATATTTTTATTAGTTATAATTATTCTACTGAAAGTAGGCAGTGCGCCTTTAACCGTATGGATTAGCTGACTTTCTTTTTTAAGACATCGCGATTTAAAACACCATCCTATTGAGTTTTATAAGTCCAACAATATGGAGTAGGGAAAGCGAATTATTTGTTGTGTATCCAATATTTTAAATGGATAAAGAATAAATAACACAGTTACAATCAAATGCAGAAAGAGCTCGGTGAATTGTTTTTTTTTTTGTTTAATCGAACACACGCATATGTTGCTTAATTTTCAACCAACAAATTTTGAAAGCAAGAATCTTTCCATAAAAGCATGCTTTAATAGTGGAAGTGAACGTCCTACAAGCACTTTATTTAATTTCAAAATAACATATTTCGGTAAAATGAAACGGAAATTATACTAAAAGGTCAATTACAAACGTTGTAATATATATGGCATAGTATAGCCCTTTATCAATAAAACGGGATCTGCAGTGGCCCTATTCTTTGCCCCGTAACCAAACGGGGCCCCCGGAACCACACGGGGCGGAGCTAAATTTAAAAACTTTGTTTTTTGTTGCTAAGTGTAAAAGGAAAAAGCGACATATGTAAAAATGTGACATTTTGAATAAAAACATAAGAAAACAAAACTTTTACAATCATATTTTGATAGTTTAGTATCACATGTCATTTCGTGTGTTTACAACATTGTACATTTTTCGAGATCTCAATCCACCCTTTTTACGTTTAGCGACTAAAGTTTTTACTTTTAGCGACGTTTTTACATTTAGCGACGTTTTTACATTTAGCGTTGCTACATGGATAAAACATGTTTTTTTAGTTCGTTCTCTAAATTCTGCATTTCCTGTTCAGCTTTTGTATCTACTTTTGAAATCACGTGCAAGTCATGTTCGCATAGAAGTCATTCTCGCGTGCCAATGTTCACAACGGTGCCAATTGTTAACGACGGTGGGGTCGTTCTAACTCGGACGTGTGAATAATAGAAGTTAAGCTCAGTTTTAATCATCCGGGTTTTGTTTTAAAATATTCGAGATGGTTGAGATGTTTATGTTTAAACATATTTATTTTACATCGATTGCGAAACAAGTTATTGCAACTTAGATTAATCACTCTCGATGGCTTCCTGGGTAGAACCAGTACTAAGCAATGTGGATTAATTATCTTGCTCAAGGATAAATAACGTGGTCGCGACGGAGGATCGAACCCACGACCTCTCGATCAGGAGTTCGGCGCTCTACCACTGGACCACGCACTCCACAAAGTTGGTTGAGATAATCAGTAGGGGAAAATAAAGGGTACTACTCTGTTTTTATCCTCAGTCTCTATATGAAAAATCAAAATCTCTGATAATAATTTCAGATAAAATGTATCCAAATTGGTGTTTCGATGTAAGAAATAACCCACAGAAGATAAACGCTATAGCTGTACATAAAATATAAAGCGTTTAATGTTATTCTCACCCCGAATTACTTAAGTCGGTTGAGCATCAACGATAAACACCGAGTGCAACCCTTACCAAATGTGGAGGTGTGTCATTCTATTAACCACTTACTGGTCAAACTACTTTGATGAAGTCATGCGAAAATTATGATAAACCAACTACATTTCAATTTCAACAAAAACAACAGAAACTTAACAAAGATATCTTAGATGCTAAGACGTGTCAAATACATATCAAATTGCAATGTACATTATCAACATGTTTGACAGTGTAAACTGTAACTGGGTTAACAAGATCTACGTGTATTCTATTAAAGGGACACATGGCAATCTTGATATATTTTTTTAAACTCACGGCGTCCCGCTAGTTTTTCTGGGTAACTTACATTTGTTCAATCATTAATATTAATTATAAGAATAGTAATAAACAAACCGTATTTGCATATTATTCATTTTTGCACCAATAATATATTAAAACTTATAGTGGAATAAGACGAAAACGTGAATACTTAAAATTGTATTTATTGCAATGTACCCAGGTTCAAAGTAAAAATGTCCTGGATATATAAATCGAAACACCCATTTCAAACACTTCAAGATTGCCGTGTGTCCCTTTAAATTGCATACCCTTGATAAATACACACAAATACTTGGGAAATAAAGTGAATTCATGAATAAACCGCCGACACAATACAGAATATGTGTAAAACAAAACTGATGATAAGGTAACCCATTGTTAATATTTGTTTTTGTTTTATTTATTTTGTTGACTGCATTTACTTGATAAAGAAGTGTAATTGATATGATTATTAATAAGCTAATGTAAACATATGTTTGCATGCCCTTTCTCTCTTTTTTTCTATACATAATTCCACTGAAAATTACACATACGGGACAAAGATATCACTAATAGCCTATAATGTGTCAGATGGTCAACAAATTATCGGCCAACTTACTCTATAAAGTACTATTTTGTCATTGTTAAAACATATACAAGTAAAAAACAAAAATCGGAGGAATCCCTACTCCTTTCTTGCGGTCACTCTTCATACAGATCCCTGCTCTGCCTAGCCTACTCCCTACTCATGGAAAACCCAGTGGGCACCTCTTCCAGCTCCATCGCTTCTTGGGCCAGGGCGCACAGTGGACAGCACATGATGGTCAAGCAATCGTGGATCGTTGTACCGTCGATACCACGTGACTCGCGTATTTTTGCACGCACATCCAGCAACGCCAGTATGTTGACAATTGGGACAAAATATAAACATCCTGAAACCGAAATATGTTAACATACAAAGTATATATTAAGAGCTCTAGATAAGATGCGTATCTGGGTAATTTACGCAAATAAATGAGCCAAAAAATGCAAAAGATTTCATTATATGCGTATTAAAAAAGTAAAAATATAAAATAAAAAAATAAAAAATTAATACGTAGCGAAACAAAAATGTACTGCTTTTATCATTTTGCCGATTTCCATCTTCAGAATTTATGGTAAGTTCTATTGTCGAACTTTTCTATATAATTATGATGCAAGACTCGATGAGAGCCTATTCAGAATAAATCTACGCTTAACAAAACGAACATTTCAAAGACGGGTTTCGGGTTTATGTTTACCTCTTAAAACGTGATCAAATAATGTATAATTAATACTGTAATCCAGTCTGAGCATTTATATCCTCCCATATTTTCGTAAAAAATACGAAAACATATCGTCAGGTAAAAGCGTTCTCGGGTGAAAAAAAAATATAAACATCGCAACATTACGAGATATCTTTCCATGAATATGGACGTTTCTTCTGAGTCAATTGTTCAGCAATGTTTGATTTGACATACACACATGTGTCATAAATACATAATTCGACAATTTAATTGAAACTGTACAGTTTACAACAACTCTGTGTAACTGAAGAAAAAAAGCAAATGTAAACAAATAAAAGGTAAAACATATTGATAAGAAAAAATATTGGGGTGTTAAAACTCGAATAGTAAAATCCTTATCTAGAGCTATGTTATTTATTGTTTATTTATTTACCCGCCAAACTAACACGCGTGACAATTTCCGGTTATCGTGTCTGATGGTATTGTGTGCGTGTGTGCGTGTGTGTCAGTTGCATTCATGAGTTTGGCGGGGAAAGGTTTCCAAATAAGGAGATTTCAAACCAGATCGGAATATATAACAACATGTCGCCGAATATATATATAATAATATAGTGTTTAAACAAAATGGCTTGATATACTTCTTTTTGGTGAGTTTTATGCATCCATCTATGATATTTAAGGTCTAGTCAATTGAAATACGGCCGTTGTTTATGCAGATATTGCGTGATGTCTTCAGAAACCTCTCCGGGAGAGAAACCGAAAGGGAGGGAGCGTAGAAGTTATGTGGGTAAACAATAATGACATCTTGTGCGTTGGCATGGCCAACTACGAAAGTTATATAGACCCATGTATAAGATCAGATTTTTCATCACTGATGTAAAACGGTATGCAAGAAATATGTGTTTTTTGTTTGAAATGCATATTTTTGGACACATTGTACTTCAGACAAGGGTCCTACATACTCAAAAGAGTCAACAGTCTTGATCATCTGCGACGCTTGCTTGTTTTCAAGACAAACGTCTAGAACAATTCTTCTAAAAAAAAAGTTTGCAGTTTGCCGAGATTTTGGTATCGTTTCTAATTGGCTGATATAGATGCACCTTCTATCGAAGATATACAGAATGGCAGAAAGACACTAAATTAATAAATAACCAAGAGGGAAACGTCATCGTTATAGCGAAGAACTAAATGTGGATGGTCAAAAATACATAATAAAAAAAAAAAATACAGACACGTGTTTCCGGTTTCATTTTTGTTTCTGCACAAAGGATCAAGACGTTTGTATTTACAATCAAGCGTCGAAGATGATCAAGACTAAAGAGTCAATGAAAAACAAACTTTCCCTATAGTTAATGTTAATGTATTTAGTATTTTATCCTACTTTTTAAACCAATCGAATGTCTCAGAATATCTAATACTGTTTACGTTTATTAACGCTCCCTGCCTTTCGATTCATAGTGAATGTTTCTCTTCATAGCCTATATTGTATGCATATATATAATAATTATATATATATATATATATATATGATCGCTATTGCCGTTTAAAAAAATAAAAACTCTATGTTAAATTGTTTAACTCCGCCAAGCTTTCGGACTTACGTCCTTCATCAGGGCTAATTTACTACTCAATGTATACAAGTAAAACGGACGTTTTATTAACGTAAAAAAAAATAGAGTTTCAAGTGGGGGTGGGATGGGGGAGCGGGGGTGAGAGGCGGGAGTGGGTTGAGGGTGTGGGGGGTGGGGATGGTGCAACATATATGTATAAGAATTGACTAAAACAACAAAAAATATTTAAAAAATATATATATATGTTTTTTAGTGTGGGGGGATAGAGGGTGAGACACGGGGGTGGGGGAGGGGCGGGGAGGGGGCAACATATATTGTAAGAATTGACAAAAGCAACACAGAAATATGTAAAAAAAAAAATGTTTCAAGTGGGGTGGGGTGTGGGGAGTGGGGGTGAGAGGCGGGAGTGGGTTGTGGGGGGCAACATATATGTGTAAGAATTGACTAAAACAACAAAGAAATATGTAAAAAAAACAACGTTTCAAGTGTGGGGGTGGGGGAGGGGGAGGGGGTGAGAGGCAGGGGGAGGGTGCGGGGAGGGGACAACATATATGTGTAAGAATTGACTAAAATAACACAGAAATATGTAAAAAAAAAAAAAAAAAAGTGTGGAGGGGAGTGGGGTTCGAGGGTGGGGGGCGGGGAGGAGGGAGCCCATGCCCCAATATGGGTGAAGTAATAAGATGCATAATGCTATAACAAATCCCAAACCAAAATTATAGATATATACATGCTTACATGCAAACCTAGATCTGCCTTTATTGCACATTTTATGGGCCATCACAATTTGGGTTCCATGGGAGCCCAGAATTTGCAGAAGACAAAATTACTTATCCAACCCTTTACAACATACTATAAGGAAACCAATTCCAAAATTTAGTTCAGCTAGGACAAGAAATGTAAGAGATATAGACCTGTAAACACAGATTACACGCACAATTTGATGTGAAACAGACATATTTTAAGGGCTATCAGAATGTGGATTCCATGGGAGCCCAGGGGTTACAGGAACCAAAATTACTTATGCAGCCCTTAAGATAATGCTAAAAGGAAGCCCATGAACAAATTTGGTTGTGCTAGGATAAGAAATGTAAGAGATATATACTTGTAAACACAGCTTACACGCAAACCTTGATGTGGGACGCCGACGCCGACGCCGACACCAACGCCGACGCCGACGCCGGGGTGATTACATACGCTTTCTTATTCTTCGAATAGTCGAGCTAAAAATGGACATTGCTTTAGTGGAAGTTCTTCCAATACAACGGTGATGTTATACGGAGAGCGATGCTAAATGCACAATAAGGTTGGAGTAAAAAATGGCCTTATCGGCCATCGGCCATTTTATATCCCCTATCGAGATCCGTAAAAGAGCACCAACATAGTAATGGAAGAATTAAAGCTATGGATAGTGTGCAACTTACCACACATAAAACAGCCGCCTGCGCCGACTTTTTCTGCACTTTGGCCAAACGTCACGCACGGGACTAAGTAGGTCACCACACAAATCCCGATGTTGTCAAAACAGTTGAACAGTCCGTGAGACCATTGGCCGACCTAAAATGATAAACGTATAGCTCATCAAATATTTGACTTATTAGCATCATATTTTGTTTTTATAGCTGACTCTGTATAAGGCATGTTATCTCTGCATTATGCATGACCGATAAAAGTTTGTCCATTAAGGTGTAACACAGGAAATTAAATCTCATTTCGTTTTGTGGCCAAAAAGGCATTTTGTAGATCTAGTTGAGACATGTTTTAGGCATTGTCTTGTTAAAATTGTATTTGTTATATGGAAATGAGTGTATGGATACAATATGTTGGCATGTCGGTGTTTATGATTTTAAACGGTGCATATAATAGAAAGATGTACTTGTGTATCGTGCTACATGAACAAAATCAATTGTCTCTCTTTTCGACAGAAATAAATTCGATGTTCACATATTCTCTACAAGTAAGGGTTTTACGCAAGTGTAAAATAGCTGAGTAGAGAAAATAGCATAATTATATCTGGGTAGGAACTGGAAAAAAAACAACATAATTATAGATCAAGTCACGGGTGTTAAAACAATATTGAAAACAAAAATGTTGTCACGGAGGCATAAACACGCCACGACCGTTTTTTCTTACCAGACACATTCTTCCCGATTTTTAACATCCGTTCTTCCTATCAAACATTTTGAATCAAGGTTGGCGACCTTTCTTCTCTCTGTTCAAAAACCTTGACATACTTACATTTATTAAAATTCACCCTTGAAACACGACATGCTAGAAGTACACATCAGCACAGAGATACAATTGTTCACGTGTGCGTTAGCGTGTGCATTACAACACATATGAACTGTTCACTGCTACCGTGTGTAATAATAAGATTGCGTTATCAAAGTGAAAATGTAAAGGAACTGTTCATTGGTACCTTACCATTTTCAATAATGAAAACCATAATAAGGATGAAAAATTAAAAAAAAAAAGAAAAAAAAAAAAGGAAAAGTAAATCAGCAGGCTTAAACCCTTACTTCCCCGGCACTAACACGACGCCTCAAACAACTGCGCTACAGAGGCTAATGAACGTCTTGTTGCTAATATACATGTAATAATTTTGGCATGCTACTCTTCAGTAGACTGTCTACGAAAACGTCATTTCAGCAAGTAAAACGGTAACCTTTCAACATTGCAAAATATATATTTATAACATTCAAGTTTTTCAGATGACTTCACCAGGACTTGAAGTTGTAATGCATGCTTATCGTCAACTACATGGTTCACAGTCTGTTAACCATAGACAAACACAAATTCCGTATAAGGATTAACTGCCTTAGGTAGCTGAATAAAGTACATGCAAATAATATCGATTACAAAAGGCACGATAACATGTTCTAGTTCCTAACCCTTAACACACTATATATGGTTGAACACTAGTACATTAATGTGCCGATTCTTACGGATGACGGGAGGTATACTGGTTCTACCCAGAAATAAATGGGTAGTCTGCCTCCACCACGAAAAAATCGACCGTAATACATAGCCTAAAATGTGCTGGAAAATGACGTTAAAACTAAAACAAACAAACAAATCAAATCAAAACATGAATTGAACGTTGTGGAGTAACATTCAACATTTAGCCTAAACCTTACTATGACAAAGGCTAAGAACGAGGAGCTAACTTCACACATAAATATCCGACAAATTCACACAAACGAACTGTTGCTCATGCTTTCACTTTTCATCCCAAAAACTGTGAATTATAAATGTACTACCGGTATATTAAAGTCTCTATCTCGCCACCAACAGGCAAAGTGTACAACAGATGTACATTGTTTCTAAACCTACCGACGATGAGCTGTATATATAACTTAATATTTTGATAATCCAAGCTCTATAGACACAATATAAACGGCTTTAACTAGCCAGGCCAAACCCCAAAAACTGGAGTGTCGAATTAAGAGTTACCAATATTCATTTTACGGATATTCAAACATATGTATGTTAAAAACTCGTGAATAAACCTATACCTTTAATCGGCAAAAATAGTTATATTACCTGAACGCATGGATAGAGTTTTAATAAACGGTTTTGTAACTTGTAACTTTGCCGTTGACTGGTGGGTTAATTTCTTTAAAGGATATGTTGTTTGTTGTATTTTAAAAAAACTACTTAATCTGTTGTTTTTTTGTCTTTTTATCGAAATTTTCAAAAGAATTGAAATCCATTGAAATATTGTATTAACCCATGCCGGTAATGTTAGATAAGGCATTTCAACAAAGGGTATATCAATTGAACATATCGATTTTTAACAGAGTTGTTAGACTTAACCTTGAATAACTTCGCGATATTTAAATTTAAGTGACCCCATTATATGCATAATATCAATAAAACCACATAGAAGTCAATACATAACCGAGTGTAAAATTAAATGTAAGTTTGCTTATTCTCACAATCTGAAAACAATGAAAAAATGCCACTACAATTATAAGAAAACTGGATGTACATAAATAGCTGACACTTTCCCCTTTCTGTCTTGGGTACTGTAACTAATATTAAAACAACTAATAATGATGTTTGTTTATATATATACATGTATATATTAACTTGCAAAAAAGCATAAATACAAAAGTCGTATTGTACCTGATAACCTTGAGAGCGATTCATTATGCTAGTTTAATTAGTTCTCCAAATTGTTGATTTAAATCTCCTTTTCGTGTGCACGTATATGTTTGAATCAATGACTGTTCAGGTATTTAAAACTTCCTCATATGAAGGTCTAAAAATATCCGTGGCCTTCATGATATGTACTCTTACAGGAGTGATAAATGGTAGCGTACCGTGACATTGTTATTTTGTATCGCTGTGTATTCAATTGCAGGGACTATTAGTCCTTGAGCTGGCTATAGACCACGACACCCCCACCCCTAACCCCCCTCCCCCACCCCCTTCAATTTTGTAGGGTATGGTTTTCTGAAAGTTCATACAAAAACGTTCAAAATGAGACATGTGTGCCATCTGAGCGTTGGGGCGTTTGTGTGTAACGCACTTGACAATTACGTTACCATAACAATCCAGAACACCTTCAATAAATTTGAATATAAGTAAAACATGTGCATATGAACAACAAATACTACTTATATTTGAACAACAAATACTACTTATATTTATGTTAATTATGAATTGTTTAATTTAGACAGCCTTTTCAACATAATGCAAATATGAAAATATACTCTAGTTTACGTTACACCCTGTTCGTTACAAAAAATCATAAATACAGTTAATAATAACTAGATCGCAAGTTACCAAAAGAGGCCATCCCCACTCTGGGGGAATTTTGAAGGATATATTTTCCTGAAAGGGTATGCTTTTGCTGCAAATGAATTATGTTTTCCAAATGAGAGTGGGGATAAAAGGGCGTTACGGCCATTTGAAATACGTATGAATTGAATTGAATGTTGTTTAACGGCTCATCAACACAGTATAGGTTATTTAGAGCCGCCCAGAGAGAGGGGAAGGATACATAGGAATCCGGGAACCTCCCCTACTTATTATCGAATAGACTCCTATGGTTCTTTAATGTGCTCGGAGGATAGACCGATACACGGGACAGCCCGGTTTACGTCCCCATCCGACGGACGAGGCTAAGGGAAAGTGTCTTGCCCAAGAACACACCAACGGAACTCAGTGGCACCACGGAGGATTGAACCCGGGGCCGCCGGTTACAAATCCGCCGCGCTACCGACTGCGCGACACCAGCCATTATCATGCTTTGACAATGTAATACTCAAAAATTGTTTATATGCAACAAAACGGTATGTCTATTTTAAATTATTTATCAAACATGTTATGAACCAAAAACGAAGAAAACAAATTTCCATAAGACAATGTAGTTTACGTTACGTGACATTGACACGAAATTTACGTTACTATTTAAAGTTATTTGTCATACATATTGAATGTTTCCAGAAATAAAGGCTCTAGTTCTTTACTGAAACAGTGACTATTTTAATAATAAAATGTTTTCATTTAATGAATATATAAAAGCATAAATAAATAAATAAAATGTGTGTGTATATATAGATGATACGATATGTAAAATAAACACGAAAATTACGTTACCATTTAAACTTAAATGTAATATTGGACGTTTCCAGAAATAAAGGTGCTTTTAACTATGATTTTGGTTTTAAAAAAGTAATATAATTCATTAGTATAAGTAAATAAATAAATATAATGTCTAAAAATAAAATAAATATATAATAAATACATATTTTAAAATTGCTCATAAATCAGAGAAAAATAATAATTGCACAATAAACTACTAGGAGCTTATCCGTTATTGACAATGTTTTTTTACTAGTTATGGCATCTTCCCATACAATGTATCCTGCTTTTGAGACAAACCCCAAAGAATAATTATATTTTGTCCCCATCCAATGTAAGTTAGTCTTGCCTTATTCTTATTGCAAGTATTTGGACAACACAATACTAATAATACTAACTCTTATCAAAGACACAGAGGAAAATGACCTTGACATGCATTTATCTTCACTCTAACGCCTATGTCCAATGTTCTTTGAGTATGACCATTGGAACTACGCCAGACACACTCCAGTATATTTAATGACACCCTGAGTCTTGACACAACCCATCCCCGGGTCAAATGAACTTTTCCAAAACAGGACAGTCAATGTCCCTCTTCCACAAGTCACATAACTATCCAAAAACTATCAATCAACATGCAAATTGTCAGGGTAATATCATAGGTATGCAGCATACCGGTAATACCACTGGTGCATTACACCCCAATGTAGAGAAAAGCTGCTAGAGGTCACTCTCCAGGTGGCAAATATGGCATTAGAAGTTATTTCTTTGCGCAAAGAACTGCATCCATCCCTAACAAAGAACAATGAGAAAGACTTGAGAAGAGCCACATAATCTATTATTGGTTTCACAAACCCAATTCGAGTTGATATCAATAACTATGAGCTATACGTCCGATCGTCCGTATTTCAGCATAGACAGATGTAGATGATGCTCTATTACAGCATCAGGCTGAGATGACCATGACATATTTGTCGCCGACTCGATCTATAACACACTATATTTGGTTAAGTGATTCCCTTATTAACCAGGTATAAGACAGATCTTAAGTTGAAGCTATCATATCCTCTAGGATCAGTACCATGGTCCCTTACAACAGCTGATGGCAATTCAGTTAAAACTGACAAAGCCAAATTGCTCCACTGCTTAGAAGTATCAGTTGAGCCAGCTACACAGCGACCTATGTGTATGTGTGTGACGGTAACGCACAATCAGCCGTCAATTCCTGGTACGTTTGACGATTTGGCAGATATGGTGTTTGACATACTTACCAAATCACCTTGAGTCGACTTTGTGACAGACACTTGCGTCCCTAGATCTATCAAGTATTTGTGTGCAAGAGGTAAGGTGAAACCCAAACTTTCTTATTTTTAGGGCCTAAAACGAAGCCTTATTGTGATTTGAAGAGATACATGAGTAATCGCGACAATACGACACAATTCATTAATCACATTTTCGGCCGGTGGAAAACGGACAGATATGTACCAAACCTCCAAGGTCATGAAACCTACTCTGTCTGGGGAAAAAATGTCCCCGGCTTACCATTGCAGATGACATATTTGTCTTTATTTATGGTCAGGAAGATATTTTTCATCATAGCAGGAAGCAGACATCAGAATGAATCAATCCTCACCGACATCAGAAACAATCATGGTGCATTCTCCTGACACAGACATACTGATCCTGCTTTCAAAATTTGTTTCAGTAATACAACCGTATGTCATGTTTGTCACTGGGATGATTAAAAAAGGTGAAGTTGAATGTGAAACAAATTGTAGAGGTTAAGGGGTCTGATATTTGCTCTTTACTACCCACACTACATTGCTTTACAAGCTGTGTTAAACCAGTGGACTTGTAGGGAGAGGCAAGGTTGTCCCATTGAAGCTAATTAAAAAGCACAGAGAGTTTGTGTCAATTTGGATTGCTCGAACAGCAGCATGAGTGTTCGGATGAACTTGAAAAAAAG